>WSXT02140686.1:0-41305 GCA_011762715.2 Neuroterus valhalla
TGACACAATATCAAGGATCATCCCTGGATTGCTATAGGCTATTTGAATTATTTTCGTTTCTCCCAAAACGACGAGAATATATCAATTTGAGAAATCTTGGTAGACCGAGTCCACTGATGCCAATGCGCAAGCACGGAGTATCTGCTTCAACGTTCTCCTGGAAGCGGCTCATGCGGTTTGACTGGGTTGCTCAGTTTCCATGTTGATTTCGGACACCGCTCGCGTATTTAGAAATTATTGTCGTAACCATCGATCCGATGTATTGATTATAATCTGCTGTCAACTGTTAATAAAGTCAAATTTTCGAAGTTAATCGAAAGTTATTTATATAACTTTATATATTTATATATAAGTTATATATATAATCGAAAATTCGAAGTTATCGAAGCTGCGATTTCAACTGGATCGGGAGCTGGAGAAACTACCTTCATTCCATGAATTCTTATGATTCCTACAGATTTCACTTTTCAATTCAAAAGATTGCAATCCCATATTAAACTTTCATTTGCATGAATGAATACAAATCGTGCCCCAAAAAAATATCCTCAAATTTGATAATATTTAGTTTTTGACAGGACAAGTAGTTTTTTATCCTTTTATGAATAACCATATTATGATAAAAAAATGTATTTCTTCGAAAATGGGCACAAGCTCTGGAAAAAACAAATAGACGCCATTTACTGACCGGGACAATATCTTTCAATGGGTTGTCAATCTTTTTTTAACAGGATATGTAGTTTTCATTTCAATCAGGAAACATAATTATAAACATTAAATTTCTAAAAGAATGACGAAGGCTAAAGAAAAGTCGTTACCCCAAAAAAGATCTATACATTTTCTTGTCATTTTTCCCATTAGACGCGTAGTTTTTGTTTCAATCGTAAAAAATAAGACAATACATTGAAAAATTAGATCTGTAGAAAAACCACATAATATATGCAAAAATGAAGCAACAAAACTTCTCTACTGTTAAGGACAAATTTTGATCGACCTGCTATTATAAATGCTAATGTAAGTTTGTTCCTATGTTTTTTACGCTCTTACGCGTGAATTACTCAACTGGAAAACAGCAATAAAATAAAATGCTTACTACGCGGCAGCGAAGCCGCCACCACAAGGCGCTTACAACGCGGCGGCGGAGCCGCCGCCACAGGGCGCAGCTAGTATATATATATAATTGTTTGGTCTTCAATCTCCTTAATAATGAGTAACCATATTTTTATTTCAGTAAATAATGAACCGGCGTTTCTCTATGATGGGGATGAAGTAATGGATGGTGAAAACGTAATACCCGTCGCGAGAGTCGTAGGTACACGTGAAGTAAATCCAAGAATTCTACGAATGCTGCCAAGCGGTAATTCAGAAACGCTAATGTATTTTGAACAAACCATAGAGAACTGTTTTTAGAATGTCTTGTTTTGTTCCTACTTATGGTTTTTCATGAGCAGAACGAGATTTATGTTAGCTTCCTCTGAATTCTACTCCTGAGGTGTTGTGAACAAGTTGAAGAGGCAATACATTTTTTTTGGTTATAAAATAGTTTTTACTCAAAGTAGAGGAGTGCCTGAAAAGGCACATGTAAGTGAAGAGAGATCGGACCAAGTTGTTACATATTGGACAATTACAATTATATCACAATTTTTTTTCCAAACTTATAGATAATTTTTGGGATACAGATTAAGATTCCAAAATGAATTTTCTTGAAGATTTGTAGGAAGATACTTCGAAGTCATAACAATTCAGTAGTTCTATGGATTTTTATGAATCTCTTGAATTAATTGTTGAAAATGTTTCTCTTACTGAACCAGGTCGAACAGCCGGTCCAATCTTACTTGTAAATGGTTATTGGATAAGACGCCTTGGATACCCTGCTGCAGCATATGCCAATGGACTCCGCCATACAGTTTGTATAGAAAAACGCAATGAAATGTAGAGTCAAAAAGTCATTATTGGGAAGCAAATTAAACTCTTTCTAAGCAGATCAAAGCTTCAATAACAAAATTCAAAATTTCGTCTGGAACCATAATCTAAAATTTTGTTCTAAATTTCACGCTGAAGCGGGCATTATGAAACTGGTGGAATACGGGTATTTTGAGGATCTATAAAATCTTCTTGATCCCACCGGACGCCAGCCTTACTTTCCATGAAGTAAGCATATAATTGTAGGATTATGATGTCCAAATTTGATAAATAAATACTCTCCGAAAATCTGATTGATCTACTTATTCTCAGATTAGCGAGATAATTTGAGGTGACAACCCCTATGGATGTAACAGCATGCTGACCAATAATGTATGTTAATATTAAGAAAAAGGAGAAGTATTCCTTTACAAGCGTAGAAACTCTTTGTAGTCCGAGGATCCATACAATGATTATGATGAGGGATAAGCCAGGCCCGGTCTAGTATAATCAGGGGAGGGGGGGAGGGGAGCGTCATTATTCCTGATCGAGCACTGATCGGGAGAACTGAAAAATCCGGACTATTCATGATACGCAGTTAAATTACAAAATGCATCAATTTCTCAAAAAATAGCACTGTCTTGAGTACAAGGTTCAACCGAATAAATGTCAACCAAAGGAACGGACTTTCAACAAAATATATCGGTTTTCAAATAAACAGCAAGAAAATGCGAAGCATCAATTCAATTTCCAAACGAAGAGGACAAGTACATTGAGAAACCTCAATACAGCGAGCAGCTTTCTTGACTATGCGACCTGTCACACGAAAAGCGCAATGTGATCTCGAAATTATCCGAAAACGACATCTTCAATACCTGAGGTGAATTATCAGAGGTTCTCCCTCAAGACACGCAGGACAACTGGAGCTGGATGAAAATCATCCTGTTAGGAGGACTAGATTGACAAATATCAGAGATATGAAAATTATAACGCCGCGGTCATTCTGGGTACGTAAATGAAATGGATTGTTTCACTTTTTCTTTCGAACATACATAAAAGAGAAATATAAAAGTGAATAGAAATTACACTAAGCATCGAGTGTTAGTTACACAGGATCAGCCCTCGGAAATATGGACAATGCCAAAGAATTACTGGATGACACCTACGCCACATCTGATGGATTTTAGAAGATGAAGGATGCTTTGGTCGCTGAAGCTCTATGAGAAATCTGCTCAAAAAACTATAAGTAGACGCGCAGCGGGTTGCCATGTGAATTTAACCACCTTTGACAGCAAAGAAATTACCAGGAGCCCTAGTCAGCGAATTCGGATCAAGGGGGAAATCACTACCTCAGCTCGTCAGAGAGAGAGAGAGAACAAATGTTACAGACGGTACATGAAAAGGTGAACATTCTCATTCGAAGGTTTCATGAAATGGATTGGAAAATACGACGTTCGATTGACGGCAGGCCTGCAGAATTTCCAGAATTGGAACGAGGGGAAGAAGAACAAGACAGGGTGAAAAAGTTCATCGACTTTTTGTGAACGGAAATAAAATATATGGTGCCTTACTCTTAAACCGTACGCCCCAATGACGCCTATTAGACAGCCGTAAAAGAGGAAAAGATTAACCAGATGAAGAAAGAGAGAGCATTCGAAATTACCGGCAAAATTTCATAAAAACAAAACGTTCACCTACATGCAGCAACGAGGAAAGCCTTTGCAAGAAAAATCGACTCACCACCAGTTACGCAATCATGAAGAAAGAAAGCAAAATTTTCAACCCCGCAGTTCCAACAACAAGGACCTACCATGAATAGCTAACCAAACGGAGGAAATAGCACAAGAGATGGAAGAAGAAAATCAGGAGGATGCATAACAATTAGAATATCCTTGCGAGGAGGTACAACATGACACTCCTTCGTCAAATTACACCTACGAGGATACCGATGTAAATGAGGACTTCTGTTGGACTGTGGTAGTTCAGAATCTTTCATAAAAGCGAAGTGCCTATTTAAACAAACATGCGTACTAGAGAAAGTAAATTCTATCAACAACACTTTGGACCTCCCAAACGCAGCAATCCCACTCTACGAAAACATTAATCCTGTAATCATCCATGTTAAATCGACAAATAAAGACGTTTACATGAAACACTTCGGTGGTGAATTTATCATAAATGGGAAAGGAATATTTCCAGGTATCTATTGAAGTGATGGCTCCAAGAAAAAGATAATAACGATCAATGCAGCTGAAGAAAATCAGGATCTGCAATCGAAAGAAGCAAAGTAAAAATAGAACCTTTCGCGAATTCTGATATGAGTAATACAAAAGGAACATGCTAATCCCAGCAAAGAAACAAACTTTAATTTCCCGCATTTTAAACAACAATGATAATGGAGATAAATGAAAAATTCAACTCGGAAAATGGTGTAGAAAAGGAAATACGATCTCCATCTTCTCTGTACAACGCGACCCACAGCAAGATGGGAGGATAAGTGAACTGCTAGCGAAAAGTTCTTCAAGACATCTTGAGGAACCATTGCGAAGCAAAACGCAAGATCTTCTGGTAATATTCAATGACATTTTCTATCTGCCTCAAAATCCCATGCTGCTAGACTCCGATTTAGAGCATCATTCAGAACTTACAACAAACAAATCCATCAGTGTTCCATTATACAAACACCTCATTCTCTTTCAGCCTAAAATCGAGAGTCAAATTTCAGAATACCTTTCGAAAGGAATAATCAGGCCATCCTTCCCACCTTATTAGGCTTACGTATGGTTAGTAAAGAAGAAAATGGATAGCAGTAAGAAACAGAAGTGGAAATCAGTAATGGACTTAGAAATCTCAACAAATGGACAAAGCAAGAAAATTATCCTCTTCCATCGATCGACAAAGTTGTATGAGTGCTGGGTTCGGCTAGATACATGTCCTGCTTCGGCGTGGCCAACGGCTTCTACAAAGTAGCTGTAGCAGAAGGGGACATTGAGAAAACCGCTTTCTCCACCTAAGTGGGAATGGATATTGAGTCTTGGAAAGAAAAGTACAAAAAAAATTTCAAAATGCACCCCTTCTTCGATTTTTCATCCAAAAAAGCTGATTAACGAACTCGACTTGTCTTTTTTGTCCCTCGAAATGGATGCCAAAGCACGATCGAATATGATTATATGAGAAAATCCAAAAAGTTATATTCACAATCTCGTAGGGCTCCCAAAAAGAAACATTCTTTCTCTCTGACTTTCTTTTCAATCTTGCTTTACTTGGCTGAAAATTGTCATTTTCGTTTATATTTTTGAATTTCGAAGATGCCACAACTCTGAAAATTTTAATTTTATCAAAAAATTAGCATGTGGATAAATTGTTTCATTTTCACCTACTTTAAGTAATCGTACTCAAAATTTTTAAGTCTTGGAAAGAAAATCCAAAAAATGTTCAAAATGCTCCCTTTCTTTCATTTTTATATCTAAAATAGCTGGTTAATGAACTCGACTTGTCTCTTTGGTTCCTTAAAACGTGTGCCAAAGGGCAATCCAATCAGAGTAGACTTTTAAAAGTTATGGAGTAAAGAGACACCAACGATGACGACGTCGACAAGACACAGACACCAACGCAAAAACTACTTTTTCGGAATCAGGGGATCACAAAACGTGGAGATTTCATAAATTCCACGAAAGGCAATTTTCACATAAAACCAACGCCTCCTCAATATGATGAGAATGTAAAAACACCTTTCCTAAAAACAAAAGTCACACACATGGATTAATTGCAGAGTTTTGGTTACATAACATGCAACAAAACTTACAACAAACCTATCCTTCGTGAATTCAAGGGAACATTTTTTCTTACGAACTTATTAGCCAAAACTAAGCTAAAAAACACGTTTTCTAACAACAAAGGCACACACTTTTATTCCCCGCAGAGTGTACTTAACAGAGCTTGTGGTGAAATCAACAAAAATCTGAATATTCGTGTTCCAAATAAACAGTCTTCTTACGAACCTTTAAGCGAGATTGAAAAAACAGAACAATTTCTTTGAAAACAATGGAAGACACTTTGATTTCTCGCAGAGTTTCTGTTAAATAACTTCCAATAAAACTAATAACAAACTTAACACTCGTAAATCCAAGCAAAAAGTCTCCTTCCAGAGAGTTTTCAGCGCGAGTAGAATAATAAAGAACGTTTTGTTAAAACGAAGGCACCCACATTGGTTTTTTCTGCACAAATTGTCTGTCTGTAGTCTGTACCCTGTAAATTCGATAACTTTCGGAAGAATGATCATATTAGATGATGCTTTAGCACACTTTTCTAATGCTACCTCTTTTTAAAACTACCTCAAATTATTCAAAAATTTTAAACTAAACATTTGTTTATTTTTTTAAAGCAAATTTTAGAAATCTTGCGCTCACGCTGTCATGCATTGGCACAGCATGTATATATGAGCCAACTACAATGTTTTATAATCTTAGATAAAAATGAAGCAATCTAATAGAAAAAACGATTTACTAACGGGGTATTTATATGTGTAAATGCAACAGATCAATTTTTGACCAAACAATTCAGTTTCAACCTAAAGAATCAAATTCCAAATTACAAAAATTTAATTTTCGACCCAAATTACTGCGATTTTACTAATTAAGGAATTTTCGTAATAATAGTTGAATTTCTAACAGGAAAAATTAATTGTTTACCAAAAAGGACGAACTTTCAGATGAATGGTTGTACTTTTCAAGAAAATGATCGACTTTGAATCACAAAAGAAATTCGTCAAAAAAAAGTTATACTTCAACAAAGTGCTTACACCTATAATCAGTAAATATGAGACATCAATGAGAGATATGATTGTGAATTTTTAAACGGAGAAAGATTTCCATATAAAATTTGAAAAACCTAATTTAATAGATGAAAACAAGTTTCCGAAAAATAGGTTCCATTTTTCACTGGAAAGATTAACCTTCTAAACTAAGCGATAACCTAGATTTGACGAACTAGCAATGAATGTCACTCTGACCCGATATCTACCAACAAAGAACCCAAACGGCTTCACAGCCAAATTAATCACTCATAACCCAATCCCACCGAGCCGGCAACAAATAAGACTTGACCATAGATTGTAAAATATACCCATCATGCCTGGAATATAGACGCGAAAAGCAATTCGGTAATGTGAATCCTGGAACCATGGCTCAATCCGTACTTCATGTTACTATAACCGATCCTATTATCTAATAACGAAAGTCTATTCTACTTGCAAAAAATATACATTTGAAAACCACATAATTTATTACATTCTCTAATAATCCTAACCCACTAAGCACAATTATCGCGTCTACTGTTCAACTTAATTAGAACTGGGAAAATGGGGGGGGGAGGGGTCACACTTCAAATTGTGAAATTTCGGTATTCTCAAATATATCCTAAATAACCTGACATAACACTTCTCATCTAGCCACTTGATTATGCAACTTTCCGGAAGTCACACTTTATAGGGGGGATGGCACAGCTCAAATTGTGACCTCGTGGTATTCTCGAATAATTGTCGAATGAATCGGAATCTGGCTTTTAAACAAGTCACTAAATTTCTTAACTGTCTGGAAGTCACAATACACGGAGGGGGGGGGGGGCAAACGGTGAAACTCGAATTGATTCTAAACATCTTAACAATTTCGGCAAATTCAGATTCGTTAGTGAAAACTGGGTCTAAGAATGATCGTTACCTTATCCACGGCCACTAGAATTTATCTCAAACATAGGGGAGGGGGCACTTTGAAATAAGGCAGGCCGGTATCTCGACATTATTAGAAAACCGGAATCCATACAAGGAAAATCCACTTTTACACGATTACTATCCTCCACACTCAAATCATTACGAATTTACATTGGGACTCAAAGGTGAGGAGAGGGGGCCACAAAGGTAAGCTAACCTCGATCTGGACAGGACTCCAGATTCACATTAGGAAAAGAGGGCCCAGTAATGGAGTATCCACCTCAACCACGTGTTACGCCATTTTGATTCCGACTTTCAAGCCTGATTTTTCTTCAATTATTTACAACTACTGGCCACGTGTTGAGAGAGATTTCCCTCAACTTGGTAGAATGAAAAAGGACCTTACCTAGAATATCCACATGGAATCCCAATCGTTTAAGTAAGTATCCGGAGAAGGTCGAAACAACGAAGAGAAATAATGCTAAAACGAGGCACGTCGAGACACGACGGTAGTCCGCAGGGAAGAAGGCAGGTTGCAGCAACGACGGTGGACTCAGCCTTGCCTTGTCTTCTCTTCCTCTCTCCCAGAGTTCTCATTGGCGGAGAGGCTACGGCGGGACGAGACGTGACGTCTGTATTCCAGTGCCATATGAATAAGAGGTGCTCGGGTATCTCGATGTTCCAGGTTTCATCCTTCCTACCTTCTTTTGTCGATCTAAAATGATCAACAGTTGTTTTCAGTCATCGTGATTCTCCGGTGCATCCTTTTGGTCACCTCGTGGAGCCTGTAACTAGTCAGATTGAAAACTGATGAAAGAATTTCTCATCGCAAAGTTTCAAGAAGGTTCCACGACATGTGGAGAAGTCGTTCCGTGTTCTTGAGTAATTTATAATAATACTCTTAATCAGGCCGGCATCCTTATAAGATAACTAAGGATGAGGATCAGCAGCTAATGTGAGGCTGGCAGTCGACAGCAGATGGGAAGGCGGGAGAATTGAAAGGGCTCGATATGTACTGCGATAGAATCGAGTTGAAACGAACAGAATAAGTCCTTAAAATTATAAATCTTGAAAATAGCCCTAGTCATGGAGTCACCATACCACAGCCGTGTCTTCCACCTTAAAACTCTACATTTTTGTAAATTATAAACTTTTAAGAACATTTGAGTTGCAAGAATTTTGCGACGTCACATTACTTATAGTCCCACTAGAAGTTTAGTAGCACTGCCTATGAAGTTGAAGAGTCTAAATTCAGAGCGATTCCTCGTGATGTGTGCATTATTTTGATATCGTTTGGTCAAGGTAATAGGCCTCGTTCTCATTGCTCCGATACTTTTGTGCACGTTGCATCCTTGGTATTATGAGGGGTGTTTCCTGGCGTAGAGAAAACTTTTCCTGCATTGCAAAAGGAGAGCCAGTCGAATTCTGTCATCAAAAGAAAGGTTTTAGAACTTACTGGAAGCAACTAGTAAATTGTTCAATACATGGATTTCTTTTTTATTGAAAGGTATAAGAAAGGTGATTTATTCGAGATTGGCTAGGAGGCGGACCAAGGTAGAAATCTCAACATGTGCCAGGGCAAAAGAACAGATAAAAAAGAAATCTAACTACAATCTCACCATCATAGGCTAAAAATGACCCAAGTTACATAATTATTCACGAAGTTTAAAAAAAAGAGAGCTCTCATTGGACGCTGTGAGAGTCTGAAACGAATTTGCCGGTTAAACGGATTCAAAGGAACGCTCTTGCACGAAGGAAAAGGCCAGGCTTTATGGTCGGAACACGTTGCTTATTAGCAATTTCAACAATTTTTCAATATGAATGCACCCGTTAGACCATCAAACCTTGCCGGAAAATAAAAGATCATACCATTTAGCTCTCGGCCATCATTGACAATTATATACCCAGAATGTAAAGCCAACCCAGAAGCCGTACCGAGTACAAGACAGAGGTTCAGGTTGGTCTACAAGTTCCAAGGCTCTCGGCCAATTGCCGCCGTCACTGACAATTATTCGGAGGGACACCCTGTGCTTTTACAAGATTGATAAAAGTAAGGATAATTCGAGCCTACACAGTAGGTTAAATGAAGCAAGGAATCTCAGCGTACAATAACATAGTCGCAGGGTGCCATCGACATATAAACTGGACCGCTCATATCCACTGCGCATTCATTTCATTGTAGAAAAAAAGGGACATAGGAGTCATCCGCAGTTGTCTCCGTCTCGCTATTTCTGATTGGCCCTTGGTTTTGGCTCAGGCCTGTATAAGTAATTAGCGGGACCCTCAATGGGGACTCAGCCTCGGTTTGATGGCCCAAGCTCGTTTGAAGTTTTCAATATATTTATATTGAAAAGTTCAAACGAGCGAATCCGAATAACGGAAAAAATGGTTTTTATGTGCTTTCTTTGTCGAACGCGAAGCGACATGGACGACGGGCGTTCATTTCACAGGTAATTATATTAATATATTCTTGACTTGACGTCATAACCTAGAAAAACATTTATTTACAGCATCGACATATAATATTTGTATGACGATGATTGATTTTGAAATTAATATTATGTGCTACATTAAATATAATAAATAATATTTGTTTCAAAATAAAACTACGAAATAAAGAACTCGGAAAAAATTAGGGTCATAAATATTAAAGCTTACAAAATTAACCAGAAAATTGTATGAATTATTAGAAAGCATGCATAAAATATTTGACGATTAGATGAAATTTGCAAGTTTCAATAAAAAATTTTGATCCAAATAAAATTAGAAACTTTAATTTCAAAAATTTCATGAAATATTTCGTACTTTAGAACACTGGAAATATAAGAATGGAATATGAACGAACAGGATGATAATAATTATCCTATATAAAAAGACACGTTCGAAGATACAAGTGCATTTCCACACAATGCTAAATATATTTTTCCGAAAAAATAATTTCTTAAACTTACATAGGAAAGTTTCGGGAATCATTTGCCGGAAAAATAGATTTTGGGAAGTGTGAATAAAGCAACGGGGCCCACGTAAGGCTAGCGCCGTCATTGCGCGCAAAGAATAGAGCACTATCTCCTTTTCTTTCTACTACGTTCGAGTTCGCGCATCCAGATGAGCGGTCCAGTTTATATGTCGATGTAGGGTGCCTGTTTGGTAAGAGGGTGCGGAGCTATCGGTTAATAAACATAATTTACTGTACACGGGTGACTGTGCAGCCTCAGTAGGGTGAACATTGAAACTTCGATGTCCGGACGGTTCGAGTAGGATTCATCTTCTGCCCTGTACTTTCGAACGCAGTCATTTTTAAAAGTGACGGGTGGAATTACCCCGTCACAACTTCCCTGACCTCAGACGGGATTTACTGGTCGATTATACTTCGGCAAGGCTGTCATTCTCTTAGTAAGTGATGACCGCGAAACCCTGCGTCTGTTCCGACCATGAACACCTCGACACTTCAGGATGCACTCACGTCTTTGCAAAGTGATTCGACGATCACGGAAACACATATGAGAACATAATCAACCAAGCCTGGAAGAGGGAGAAGAGAGTAAAGAAAAGAAAAGCTAAGAAAGGAAGGAAAGAGAACTATCTAAGGGGTGAAGGACAATAGGCGTTGGTACAGTTATTTGAACGTTGATGGATCAAGTCTCCCCTCCGCAGCCTCCAGATGATGCTTCTTGCCGCATCAAACTACTTTCTTCTCGTATCAATAATGATAGGATAGGGAAAAAAACCCTATGCAATTTTACAAGGGGACAAAAAAGCGTAGACTTTATTCGCCAGGAGAGAACTCACAATGAGGAAGATGTCCACGTTGATATCTACGTAAAAAATTCACGTGATAAATTATATTACCTTCCATTTCGTGCGTCATTAAAATAGCAGTCTCTCGATGCTTGTTTCCCTAACGAATCCCTCTTTTCCTAGCACTTCGAGCGTGAGTTGCCCATTTAAGTGGGGATCGGGTTGATGTCATCATTTCTCCTGCACGGGTGGCTATATATTATATGATATATTATTTATTCGACTATTTATGAATTGAAGCGGCGTCCTTCTCTCGTTGACCCATGCCAGTCCGTGTTTTACTCATCAAAATTTTCTGGCCCTTTGAGCCGAATTGTGGATCAGCACGGGAGTGCAGACTTGAGTCATGACGACCCTTCCTCTAAGGCATGAAAGATAAGATTTTTGCGAAGGGTTCGAGACAGTCTCATACATGACAAATATACTTATTTTTGTTTGATTGATCCTCCGCAACAAGGCCTTGAGACAGGCTCTCAAGCAAGGCAGACTCACGAATTGACTTTTTGTTGTCCGCAACATTGCGAAGGCTTCGTGACAAGCTCGCAGGAATGGCAGGTACACTGACTTTGGATCCTCTGCAACATTGCGAAGGCTTTGAGGTATGCTCTCATGCATGATAACCACACGAACTGACTGTGTGGCTCTCCGCAACATTGCGCAGGCTTCGAGACGGTCTCTCAGGTATGACTAACTTACTTAATGATTGTGGGACTTCGGGATAGGCTTTCAGGCAGGACAGACTAACTTCTTGATAATAAAATCTTTATTGATTCTCCTACATTTTGTTCTTCTTGTTGTATGCTGCGCTAGATTCATCAAGTGTTTGATTAGCTCGCTTTGAGAAAAGAAGTCTAAGGTTCAAATTTGACATCGAGGTTTGTTGCAGGCCCACATCATCGTAAGGTTCATAATTTTATGCACATCACTCATCACTAATGCTATAAATCTTATAAAGAGGCGATTGTAGTTGATAACTTCGAACAACAATCTAAGAATTACTGTGCTTTTAACTGAGCAACGGAAAATCACTTTCGGGCTTCCTTGTAGCTAAACTAAGTTACTAAACGTGTATTTTGAGACATTCAGGTCGAATCATCTTGAACTCGGGCACCACGATACGCTTTTCAGTGAACTATACAATACTGAGAACCAGTTTTTCTCTGACCAAGCCTTTTACAGTGAAAACATTAGTCGCCTGTATGGCGAGAGAACGTCTTGACCGTCGTGTAGCCTCCTCAGCACCTGAGCCTTTAGCTCTTTCAGGGACAATCACTAGCGTACATACTAATTTTCCTAGAATAAACCTTTTCGATTTCTCCGGTAACCGATAGAGCTGGGAGTCGTTAAACATGCAAAAAACGTGCTTTAGAAACGAAAATGCCAACAGAAGCTCATTACGCTACAGCCTGGGAACTCCATTCACGTCGTTACGACAACAACCGGCTTCTACTTCAAGACCATCTGCAGACTATTACTATCATCAACAAGATGCAGAAAGGAAGCACGGGAGGCTCACATGTTATTTTGGACACCCTTACTCGATGGGCGTAATCTTGTCTCCCCTTATTAGTTGTCCGATGATGATCCAGGAGCAGCTTCACTGCTTCGAATCAAAACGCTCGACCGGGTATGAAACCTGGATCGAGGTTGTAAGCTACGCACGTCTATCAATCTCGCGCTGTTTGCGACCTATACCACTAAATCGGCCACTGTAAAGAGTGGAATAAACTTGAGGTTTCTGATCAGCGACAAACCGTGACTCGCTTGCGTCTATGCCTCACTTATCTATATATGAGGGCATTTCAACTCGATCTGCTTTTCGAAGTCTCGATGTCGACGATACTTCAAACCGCACCATACCACACTTCAAGAGAGCATGACAAGGCTAAGGACTGCAAACTTGAAGCCCCTTATAGCTGAAAGAGCTCGTTTCAGTCCGGAAACTGATTCTTCAGCTTAGAACAAATTCACTGCCTCTTCCTGAAAAGTTCTGATTCCTACTGCACAAATTAACTCAATCTGAGAAAATCGTCAACCGAAATCGGCATCATCTCCGGGGTCTACCATCAGCAAATCAAGCATTCACTGTACCTGGACCAATAAATGTGCTTTAAGGTGCTGATGTTTACAGTTCACTTCTACTAGATGGAATCCGTCGAATATCATGAGAGGATTCCGTCGCCGTCGAAACCATCTTTGGCGGGGATGTGAATGGTCCTATCAGAAATTTTGTCCCTCTAGATAATCCGGAACATTCGAGAACCGTTATGACCTAGAGCGCTCACCAAAGGGACAATCTTGCAAGTGTTTCAAAGCTATTCTGGGAAAAAGATGAAGTAAATCATCCCCTGTTCATTTATCCCGAAGATCAGGAATGCAGATGCACGTCCTAACCTCCGCGTTTTCTTGAACGCATCGCAGAAGTCGTCTTTGAGTCTGCCCTTCAATAATCTGTTGTTCGCGGGTTATAAGTTACAAACTCGTCTCGCGGCTGTTTTGTAGGGATGGAGATTTCTTTGAGTTCTATTTCGTGCTGATATTGAAATGATGTATCATCAACTTAGATTCCTGCTGCTGTCGAGCTAATTAGGGAGAAAATTCATGTTGGTACCATCTTAGCATGCGCGAATGTTACAGACGTTGCTATAAAACTTCCAGATAAATTAATTTAGCTGTTGGAATATGGAGGAATGCGTCTGAAGAAGTGAGCTTCCAACTATCTTCCATTTCGAATGGGATGCCTGAATACGATCGACTGCGTAAGAATTGGCTACATTTCGAGACTAATGGCCCGTTAACGCATCAAGAGTTGACTGAGATCCTATCTCTGATCAATTCCGATTCAAACAATCAGTAATTGAGAGTGGGCTCCAATGACTGAAAGCAGACGATTTCAAGGCTGGATAGGCTACCACCTGGGAAGTCAAATTGAAATTCACGGCTTTGTAGATGCCAGCAAACAGGCCTTTGCTGCCGTGGGGCATATTCACATGCGTTCCTTACAACGAACGTACAGCACACAACTTATCACATCTAGAACTCGTATCGCACCCAAAAAAACCATCACTATTCTTAGCTGAGAGCTTTGTGCTGCTGCGCTTGTGCTCCGATTGATCAATCATGTACGTGAGGCATTGGGAATCTCATATGCGGTCACCTACACTTAGTAGTACTCAAGAAACGTTCTTAGTTGAATCTAAACTAAAATCGGGGTCAAAAGTACGCGTCCCTCACTTTGATCATCGCTGCAGCCTTAACAAAAAATCGCATAGTATTCTAGGAAGGCACTTGTGAAAGCTCAAAGTCTTCCGAATTGAATGATATATGAATTGGTATTCTGTAAAATTTTTACCAATATCTGTGGGGTAAAACGTGTTGAAAAACAAGGTTTTGAGGATACTTTTTTTGAGCCTCGACTTTGACGGCTGCCTCAAGCGAGCTGGATGTCACGAGGAATCTGAAAAAATTCACAGACACTCCTCAAGGTGTCATGAAAGAAATGAATATTTCTAAATTCCGAAATTCGGAATAATTTACTAAAGTCAGGCTGTTCTTCACTAACATATCATCGTGGGAAGGAGTTGAGATATGAAGTTGTTTCATGTCTCAAAATGTGCAATTTTGTCACCTGATCGAAGTACACTTTTAAAAAATTGAATTAAATTGATATTTCGCGAGAAAATCCTTAACGAATATTCTTAAATTTAATGAGGCGAGCTACACCAGAAAAAATATCTGAAAAAAGGTATCTATTACACCACAATAGGACCTCCCGAGGCCAGGCTAGACCGCTAGCCGGTGCACTCGCTGGTTCGCAAATGTGGCGGAAAAAGGCAGGGACGTCTTAACATATTGAAGATATAATTTTGTTGAGTGGTCCCAAAGTTTGTTCCATCGAATGATTGATTCAAAACTCTCTTAAATGTTTTATCTAATAAAATAAACATTCTATGTTGAAAAATTACATGTTTCATCAGACCTACATAAAAAATTCACTTTTAGATTGATTTCAAGCCAAATTCAATGAATTCATGAGTGAGTCAAAAAAATATTTGGTTTAGTTTATCAGATTTCTTTTTGGCTATCCGCTTGCTATTATTTCTGGTAGACTTATTAGGTTTATTACATTATCATTTTTATTAACAATGATAACATAATTAAAATGATTATTATTATAAATAATAATGATTTAATTATAATAATATTATTTATTATTATTATATTATTCTGGTTCATATAATTCTAGACATATTTCAGAGGAATTCTGCTTATCTCGGAGAAAAAATTTTTTTGTTAATATTTGTATAATCGTTTTATGAGACCTTTCAATTACAAAAATTAGAATTCAATGAATTTGTTTCCAAGGTTCACCACGAGGAGGTACTTTAAAAAAACATGTATCAAGTTTCATGCCTACTTATCAATTGAGGCCTATTTACGTTATAATAATAAATTTTCATTCATTGAAACAAAAGTTTCATGTCTCACATTGTTCAACTAATTTTATTTAAATAAATGATTACGAAATACTTATGATAATATATGAAATAACTACCTAAGCCTTACGAGTCTACGGACTACGCTTTGTATTGGACCTACTTAAGGATATTATATTTTGAAGATGTTGATGGTACGCGCCTGCTTTTTTCCAGCATGCCGGCGAACCTGCAAGTGACCGTCTTTCCTGACTTCCGAAGGTCCTACTGTAACTGTAATGGATACCTTTTTTCTGACACTTTTTCCGCCCAAATATTCCATTGATATTCAAAAATATTCGTAAAGGATTTTCTCGCGAAATATCACTTTAATTCAATTTTTGAAAAGTGTACTGTGATCAGGTGACAAAATTGCACATTTTGAGCCTTGAAACAACTTTATATCTCAATTTCTTCCCACGATGATATTTTAGTGAAAAACAGCTTGACTTTAGTAAATTATTCCGAATTTCGGAATTCAGAAAATTGCATTGCTTTCAGGACATCTTGAGGTGTGTCTGTTAATGTTTTCAGATATCTCGTGACATCTAGCTAGCTTGAGGCAGCCGTTAAAGTCGAGGTTCGAAAAAAGTATCCTCAAAACCTTGTTTTTCAGCACGTTTTACCCCACAGATATTGGTACAAATTTTACATAATACCAATACATATATCATTCAATCCGGAAGACTTTGAGCTTTCACAAGTTCCTTTCTAGAATACTATGCGATTTTTTGTTAGAGCTGGAGGGATGATCAAAGTGAGGGACGCGTACTTTTGACCCCGCCTTTAGGTATCCTTCTTATTAGCCAATGTATGTCGCCAACTTTGCCTCCAAAATCCAACGTCTTGCTGGAGCTTCTTCCACTAAAGCTTATGGAGCAAATCAAAAGAAGTTTGAGCCGCTGTCAATTGCTGTGCTGTGCACTAATTGTAATCCTGTGACGATAGGCAATTTCTTTTCCCTGGATCGTCTGACAGGACCAATTGCGATCTGTGCGCGCCCTAAATTTGTTCTCAAGCTTGCCGCAGAGCGCTTTGAACTCATGCATCAGCGACTTTCTCTCGACGAAATATATTGGGCGTTCCTGGCTTGCGTCTCTTGTGCTCAGCGCTGTAGCTTTGAAGATGAATAAGACAGCCTCCATTGAAGAAAAGCGCTTAGAAAACGAAATTCGCTAGTCCGCCTGAATCCATTCCTAGGCTCATCCGGGATTTGAGGAGTTAGTTGACCCCTAGCAAATCCCCCCTTGCCCCATGATCGGAGACATGCAGTCATCCTTTACGGCGACAGTTCTCTTATGGAGCTCATCATTGATTGGAAACACCGAACCGCTTTACACGGCGCGGCGATTCCCAGCCAACATCTTCGTATGCTTTCTGCCGAACATGGATTATCCCTGGTCGTGTCTGTTTTAAATAAAGCGCATATTCCTAACTGCATTCCATGCACTCGATTTGCGCTCCTGAATTCCGAGCATTTGAAAGGAGATCTGCCGGCTGAAGGAAACACAGTCAGTGTTCCTATGGAGAAAACGGTAAATAATAATGCTAGGCCATTCGCAATTAAGCGAACCGACGAACGCGACTACCACGCAATCAAAGAATATATTGATCTCTCCATTGGCTTGACTTCAAAGGCGGCGCATTCTGAGATAATCGGAGTCTTTACTACCCAATCATTTCCCGCCGCTGTACAACGTTTGCCTGGTCGTCAAGAAGCTCCTCGTGAAATTTGAAGTGATAATGCTACCACATTCCGTGGTGCGACGGCGTGCTCTGCTCAATGTAAAGAGAAGCGGAAAACAATTGAAACTTAGTTCAATAATTAACAGTAGAAACCATCATCAAGAGCGATACTGGAACCCAGAACCTGAGTTAATAGGGGATGTCCACTCTAGCTGTCGAGATTGAAGCATGCATGAACTCCCGGCCTCTACCTACAATCTTGGGTGATCCTGAAGATATCGACGTCTGGAATCCAGCTCATGCTCTTGTAGGCCAAACATTAGAGCAAATGCCTGAAGCAGCAACTTCGGATGAAGAACTGAATCATGCTGCCTAATGACGTCCTACCCAACCAATACGTGACCAGTTCTAGAAAAGTTGATCTCATGAGTACATTGATATGCTGCAACAAAGGAATAAGTGGACTGTGCCAAACGTGATTTCGACATCAATTCTGGACAGGATTGACTCGTATGCTTTGCCAATGTAAAAACCTTCTCTGGAACCTTCAGTCATGCCATCGTTGAATTGTGTTGGCTTGCAGTGGTGCGTTGACTCTATTCAACAAAATGTTTGTTTCACGGCAGGCGGAATTTTTTCCCGTAAGTAGTAGAGTACAAACAAAAACCTTTATTCTTCCGGATACAGGGAACAGATTTTGTGAGTAATTTTCAAACTGCAACTGATTTGAGATCTGGAATATTTCACTTCTTTTCTCGCCATAGTGATTGTCTCATTAATGACACATATAACTATCTATATTTGGGTGCTTGGAAATGTTTGTTTGTAATTCATTAACTTGATCGTCTTTCTTTGTTTAATGGCCTCCAGATTTCATTCGCCATTAAAGTAGCTTCTCTTGATTCTTGTTTCCGGGTATTGGGATTCGGGTGGGCCAGGTTGGGCATAAGAGCTTCTGGACCTTTACAGTAAATGTTGTATTATCTATTTAACTGATTGTGAATTAAAGTAGCATCCTTCCCTTGCTAGCCCACGTCAGTCTGTGTTTAATCTATCGACAATGGTGGAGACGGAAAAAAAATTCTTTCAAACCTATCCTCATTGTCATGAAATGACGAAACTTTATCTACTTCTTTTTAAAATGTTCCTGCTGAATTCAATTAATTTTACGATGTGTGGAATACGTATCTCATACGCAAAAACATAGAGTTATCCAAATTATTTAAGAAGAAAGTTATATTATCAACCGTCAGCAGAAATTTGAACAGCTCACCTCGACTGCATGCTCCGGTCATTCTAATCATCAAAGCAATCTACAAATGATGTAATAATGGTCCTACTTAACCTCGAAGAATGTGTGAACGAGTTTTTATATCATGGTTGTTTTATACCTTAGTTGGTAAATGATTATTGTCTGGAGCTTCATTAAAGAACTTCTGGGAGTCATTGGTCGACAAAATTTTCAATTTCCTTGCCATAAATTCAGTGAGCTGTCTCTTCGAAAAGGGTTTTAGCTCTGCAAAGGATTCCCGTTTTACATCATCACGGGCCCCTAATATTGATTAAAACATCGAATACAGGGACGTTGGCGTAATTGAATTACGCCAACGATACTTTTTCTGAGGGCGATTTTGTTTTCTTCCAGGTCAACTTTATAAGTCGCTCGTTTGCTGCATCGTAGACCTTTTCTGATTTTTCAGGCAGCAGATTTTGTGATGCATTCTAGCCTACTCGTACAATGTATGGTGGAGTACACAGATTCGTACTATTTCATGATTCTAGATGAGAACTTTTGGAATCCATAATTAATCACTAACAAAAGGAAGCAACAAAACAGATTTCGGAGCACTAGCTGTCAGACTGTATTTAGTAACATACTGCCCCATTGTTGCAGCTGATACACGAAAACGTTCTCAATTAACAAAGTTTTATTCACACTTCCCCCTAGATGTCGCCAGTATTAGGTATAGAGTCTATTCCATAACAATATATATGTAAACTTGCAAAAGCTTGAAAAACCAACAACATCGTCAAAAGTGCCTTATTTTGAGAAGGCGGATACGCAGTATTTTCACTGTTGCCTAGAATCAGTCATCCTCAAACTGCGCATGCGCGAAAATTTTCCGCACACAGTCTGGTCAATTAGGGTCCCTTAGACACGATTTTGAAACATGAAAACTTCAACTTCAACTATTGAATGAATACTCGTCAGAAAGTTGAAGAGTTTATAAAAAACTGCCATTTTCTGCACTACTCCAAGAGAAGATAAGTATAAATAATAATAATTCGTTTAAACAATAGTTTGAACCATGATTTTAGATTATTTTGCAGGCAGGGAAAGGTTTTCAAGGTTGAAAAAAGTTTTGACTTGAGTCCATGCAGAACCAAATTTATTCAACTCAAAGTTGAAAAATAATGGAATTCAGAGTTGCTCAAGGTTAGACCACTCAGAAAAGCTAATTTAAACCAAACTTATATGAACAAGGACAATACATTCCTTTATTTCACGAATAATTTTTCCATAATTTTACATAGAAATAAAGTAAAAAAATTTGCCCGCCGCGCAGGCACATTCTCATCGCGCGACTCGCTTCGCTCGCAAGTTTGAGCGCGCCTTGGGCTTGCGACTTTCGGATCTCGCGCTTTGCGCTCAATAGTAATCTCACCTCGCACTACGCGCTCGACCTATGTACCTTCCTACAGTTGTATAAAAAGCCTTTGAAACTCGAAAGCGAAATGTCGACTCATTTAATTTGATGAGTGTGAATTCTCTTTTGTTGAAGCTTCTCCGGCTTTAACGAATACATTCTCATCGCATGTCTCGTGCTGCGCACTTGATCAAAGTCTGTACAAAACGGTTGTCTAAAAGTTCATTTTTTATTATTTATTATTTGCTTTTTTATGAATGAAGGAAAAACTACTTGTCCTATCAAAAAGTTTATCTTACCAAATTTGCGTGTCTTTTTTTGGTGCACAAGTTTAGTGCATTTATATTTTCTCGTACCTTACATAGATTGGCCAAAAAATGAATCTTACTATTCTCCATTATTCTTTGTCACACCAAAATTTGAATTTTCGATTTTTTGAGAAAAATCGAATAGTTATGAAGATGATCCTGGAGGGCTCCCGGAAAGAAACATTTTTTTCTTCCAAACGTTTTTTCATATCTTGCGTGGTTTGGCTGAAAATTCTCATTTTCATTTACATTTTCAAATTTTGAAAATGCCACATGACCACATGGCCACATTTACCATCTTGTAGGGCTCCCAAGAAGAAACATTCTCCAACCAAAATAGCTGGTCAACGAACTCGTCCTTTCTTTTCCGACACACAGTCCAATATGATCACTCTTTCGAAAGTTATTGAGTATACAGACGACGACAACGACTGCGACGACAACAACAACGACGACGATGACAACGACGACAACAGACAGACAAACACCAACGTAAAAACTACTTTTTCGGAATCAGGAGGTCTCAAAAAGTAGAGATTTCATAAATTCCGCGAAAGTCAATTTTCACATAAAACCAATACCTTTTTATTATGATGACTCGCTTTTTCTCTTACATATGAAATTCCTGTTGTTAATTGGAAAATTGATCAATTTGCTGATCAGATAAAGCTTTCCTAAATGGTTAATATCCGGGCATCATAATGAGCGTCCAAAACTCAAAAAATCAATTTTTCACTTATACGGGGTTCTCGGGACTCTATTAAACAGACTCATGGGGGTGATATTTGAAAAGTGTGATTTTTTATTCCTACCCTATGGCTTCTTGTGCAGAGAAATTTTGAGTTTCAATTCGATCCAGCTAATAAAAGGGTTTATAAAAAATTGCTGGGCGTTATGTATGGAAATGAAAAGAATCCAAATTGCACCACTCTAACATGGAAGTCAGGCCACGAAGCGTTATAAAGGTGATACAGAAAATGATATATCAGACAACTCGTAATTGAGAAACTGAAGAATATTAGGGCTGCTGGTGTCCATGTTATCACCCGCGTCCGAATGATTACCATGGGCCAAAAACAATTACTATGGCTCAAGTTTCAAATGAGTTTTTTTCCCGATTTTTCCATAGTTCACCACGGCATGGTTGAATAATGGCTTGTATCTGCATCCCATGGGGAATTACCAATCAAGTCGATTTCATTTCTAGAATAGTCGGTTCCACTTTGGTTCAGAAATTTTACCTAAGGTGCTAATTTTCTTTGCCCTAATATCGTTTCAACTTTCTTGTTGGCCGTCCGCGATACGAAGGCTGAAGCTACTATTGGACCAAAGTTGCCTGTAGTTTACTCAATCATGGTTAGCAGACGGAGACGGCCCATGGTTATCATTTCCATATCTTGGCTGATGTTCGACAAAGTTGGCCCAATAAATCCGGACCTTTTTTCGGATCAATGAACGGCATTTCTGGAATCGATACGGCAGACAGAGTTGGTTAGTTTTCCTGTTTATAGTAACTTTGTTGTGCCCTTATGTTAAGCCAACTTGATTACGGGTTAATCGAGATACCGGGATGTTATAGTTAAATTGAACCTTTTTGTTGTATATTGGTCCAGGATACACAAACATACACAAAATCCCTTTGAACACGAAAAATGGCCAACTCTGGCTGCAAACTTATGCCAGAAATGCTGGTCGTGAATCCGCGAAATAGCGCGAATGCATAATTGGCCCATAGTTGGGATATCTTTGCCAAAGATCTACCAAGATATCGAAACCATAACTATAGTCTTAGTTTATTCGCCTACTAGGATTGAGTCAACTACAGGCAGCCTTGGAGCTTTCGTCTGATAGTAAGATTCAGCCTTCGTATCGCGGACGACCTCCAACAAAATTGGACCGATATAGGGGCAAAGAAAATTGGCACTTTGAGTATATTTTCTGACCCAAAGTCGAACCGACTATTCTAGCTATGAAACTGACTTATCGATCACGAAATCGACTTAAAGAAAGATCGCAATGCTTCTCGTAATTTACTATAGGATTCAGATCCGAACCATGCTTCACCCACACTATTGGTGAACTATAACGAAGTACGGGCAAAAATTCAGTAAAGACTTGAGCCATGGTACTCGTGTTTGGTCCAATGGTGATTATTTCGATGCAGGGAAATATTTACCCAAATACTCATTGATCATATGGTTTGGATTACAAACGAAGGGGTTTGGGAAGTCTTATTTGGATTTATGTCAGGCGGATCATGTGCAGATCAGATATTCAGTTTGAGACAGATCTCAAGGAAAAGTTTTTTGGCAAACGAGAAATTCTTTTGGACTTTCGTTGATCTCGAAAAAGCTTGTGCCAGGGTAGATAGAGCTAAGCTTTGAGAAGTCTAGGAAGAGTATGGAGTAAGTGAGTAAATTCAAAATTCCAATCCTTATCGCACACAAAATTATGAAACATAATTTGTGAACTTGGTAAATTTCGAAAGAATGACCATATTCAATCATGCTTTGGCACCCATTTTGAGGGACCAAAAATACAGTTTGAGTTTGCAGAACCAGCTGTTTCGGATAGAAAATGAAAGAGGGGGAGCATTTTGAAAAAAAAATCTTCCAAGACTCAAAAATTAAAAACAAGGTTTCTTGTAATAGGTAAAAAGTGAAACATATTATCCTTATGATTTTTACATTCTTATTATAATAAGGAGGTATTGGTTTTATGTGAAAATTGACTTTCGCAGAATTTATGAAATCTCCATGTTTTGAGACCTCCCGATTCCGAGAAACTAGTTTTTACGTTGGTGTCTGTCAATTGTCGTCGTTGTTGTTGTCGTCGTTGTTGTTTTCGTCGTCGTCTGTATATTTGATAACTTTTGAAAGACTAATCGGATTGGATTGCCCTTTGGCACACATTTCGAAGGACCAAAAAGACAGGTCAAATTCGTTAACCAGCTATTTTGGATAAAAAATGAAAGAGAGGAAGCATTTTGAACATTTTTTTGGACTTTTTTTCCAAGACTCAAAAATTGTGAGTACGGTTTCTTGTAGTAGGGGAAAAAATGGAACAATTTATCTCTAAGATATTTTTAAATAAAAACAAAATTGTCAGAGTTGTGGCATTTTCAAAATTCATAAAGATAAACGAAAATCAGAATTTTGAGCCAAAAAAAGCAAGATTTAAAAGAAAGTCAGGGAGAAAAAATGTTCCTTCAAGAGAGCCCTACAAGATGGTGAATACAGCTTTTTGGATCTTCTCAAAAATACGGAAATACCCATTTTGATCGCACGAAAAAAATGAAAAATAATCTGGGAACTATATAACTTCCGAAAGGATGATCATATCTGATTGTGCTCTGGCACCCATTTTGAGGGACCAAAAATACAAATCGAGTTCGGAACCATCTGTTTGGATCGAAAATAGAAGAGGGGAAGCATTTTGAAAATTCTTTTTGATTTTCTTCTCCAAGACCCAAAAATTGTATGTACGGCTTTTGTAGTAGGTAAAAAGTATAACAATTTATACGTATAATTTTTGAATAAAAAAAATTGTCAGAGTTGTGGAATTCTCGAAATTCGAAAGTTTAAAAGAAAATAAGAATTTTTAGCCAAACCACGCAAGATATGAAAAAAAGGTTAGAGAAAAAAATGTTTCTTTTTGGGAGCCCTCCAGGATGATCTTGACAACTTTTTGAGTTTATCGAAAAAAATAAAATTCAAATTTTGGCCGCACAAAAAATAATGAAAAATAGAAAGATTCAAACAAACATTTATAAAAAAACCATAAAATAAATTCATTTCAATCAGGGAAAACAACTATAAAAATGGAATAATAAAATTTTTGAAAAGTCGACTGGCTAACACAACAGATTGATAGAGAAAAGTTATTAACCCGAAAAATATCTGTAAATTTGTTATAATTTGTCCCATTGGACGTGTAGTTTTTGTTTTATTCGTAAAAATTGAAATTAAAAATTGAATTTCTAGAAAAACTACACAACATGTGAAAAAAATTAGGCAACAAAACTTTTCTAGCGCTTAGGACAAACTTTGATCGAGTGCGCGGCACGAGACACGCGATGAGAATGTATTCGTGAGAGCCGGAGAAGCTCTAACAAAAGAGAATTCGCACTCATCAAATTAAAGTAGTAGACATTTCGATTCTGAGTTCACAAGCTCTATATAAAACTGTAGGGAGGTACAAAGGCCGAGCGCGTAGCGCGGGGTAGATTCATAACCGAGCGTGGAGCGCGAGGTGAGATTACCATCGAGCGCGAAGCGCGAGATCCAGAAGACGCGCGCCGTAGGCGCGCTCAAACTTGCGAGCGGAGTGACCCGCGTGCGAAGCGCGCGATGAGAATGTGCTCGCGCAGCGGGCAGATTTTTTCATGATAAGAACAAAATTGTCAGAGTGTAGGCATTTTCAAAATTCAAAAATATAAACGAAAATGAGAATTTTTAGCCAAAT
This sequence comes from Neuroterus valhalla, assembly GCA_011762715.2. Classification (NCBI taxonomy): domain Eukaryota; kingdom Metazoa; phylum Arthropoda; class Insecta; order Hymenoptera; family Cynipidae; genus Neuroterus; species Neuroterus valhalla. Next base: position 24,986 of record WSXT02140686.1, read on the forward strand.
AACGCAAGATTGAAAAGGAAGTCAGGGAGAAAAAATGTTTCTTCCTGGAAGACCTACTAGATCGTGAATACACTTTTCTGAATTTTCTCAAAAAATCGGAAATTCCAATTTTGATCGCACAAAAAATAATTAAAAACAAGGTAAGAGGTCTATATATTCATATTATATACATTTAATGGTTAGAGTTAGAGGTAGTTTAGAAAAGTTAGTGTTTCGGATAGATTGTGATCGAGTGCGCAGTACGAAACACACGATGAGAATGTATTCGTTAAAGCCGGAGAATCATCAACAAAATAGAATTCACAATCTTCAAATACAGAAGCCGACATTCTACTTTTAATTTTTTGTTTTAATCGTGACAACGCTTTTAAAACAAAGAAAAATTCAATTTGCTAGCCAAACTATGCGCCATGTAAATATCAGTGGCGAGTATCGCAATGAGAATGTGTTTCTTAAGACCAGTAGAGCCTTAATAATCTTCATAGAAGTAGAGGTTTTCAGCAGTTTTGCAATGTTTGCAACTCTGTGTATGCATTACACTGTAAACTTAATTAAGCACGTATGAGGCCGAGCGCGAAGTGGAAAACGAACCGAGCGCGTAGCGCGAGGCAAATACAATATCGAGCGTGAAGCGCGAGATGCGGATGACGCGCGCCCTAGGTGCGCTCAAACTCGCGAGCGAAGCAGGCCGCGCGCGTGGCGCGCCATAAGAATGTGCCCGCGCAGCGGGCAGATTTTTCTTTCTTTACAAATAAGTTTTCTTGATTGAAAATGGAATTTTGTATGAATTCTTAGGATTACGAAGTGTTCTAAAATAATGCCCCCCTCTCTCCCCTGTATAAACTAAACAGAGCCTCACTTGTGCCTGATTACAAATATTAAATCAGAGGTGTCCAACGCGTAAGCAACGGCGTAAATAACTGTCACTCGTGAATCCCCTCTATTACCACTTTGGATGTGTTCATGCGGTAATCGCAATGTGGAAAGAGGTCCTCGGCGGCCGGACTGTGAACAGTGCGCGCAAGTGGGCGTGGTCAGGCGCAGTCAGACGAAGCCCGTGGCGGAACGAGGAGAGAATTCTCGATGAAGCTCTTGGAGAAGGGGAAGAAAGAAGAAGCGCGCCAACTTTGCGCATGCAGTTATATCCATAGGAATTGTCACCTCAAATTATCTTGCTAATCTGAGAATAATTAGGTCAACAATATTTCCAGAGGGTATTTATTCTCAAAATTTGGACATTATAATTTTATAATTATATGCTTACTTCATAGAACGTAACGCTGAGATCCAGTGGGACCAAGAACATTTTAGAGATCCTCTAAATACCCGTGATTGAAAAACAGCTCAACGACCGAGCAAAATAATTTAACGATATAAATTCATATGAGTTTTCGAAATACCCGCTGCATCGTGGAATTTCCGGCGAAATTTTGAAGTTTGTTCTCCGATGAAATTTCCAATTCTTTTATTGAATCTGTTTTGGTGAGAAAAAGTTTCATTTGCTTCCTGATGATGACTTCTCGACACTACATGAATTTTTGGTCTATGATACATGCTGTATTGTGCAGTCCATTGATGTATACTGCAACAGGGTAATTCCTGCGTCTTATCCAATTACCATTCACCATTTTGTAGGCAACGGTCATTTTACCTGGTTCATTGAGAAAAATACTGTCAGTATTCAATTTGAAAGATTTTAAAAAATCTGTTTAATCTGTATTTTGAACCCCAAAAATTATTCATAAGTTTGAAACAACATTGAAATATAAATGAAGCAATTCAATCTATTACAAATGAGGCCCATCTATTTACAGTAACATGTGCCCTTCTCAGGCATTTCTTTACTATGGGTAAGAACTATTTTATGAAAAACAAGAGAGTTTATTTCCTCTTCAACTTGCATAAACGTCTCAGGGGCAGAATTCAAAGAAAGCTTTTTTTCCATTCAGGAAGCTTAGTCTGGTTCCGCTCATGGAACACATTATAAGTAGGAACAAAATAAAACATTCTAGAAATAGTTCTCTATGACTTGCTCAAAATTCATTTGCATCTCTAAATTACCGTTTTCTAGCATTTTAATTCGCTGGTTTCGACCATGGCTGCCCAAGACTTTTGCGACAGCTGTTTCACCTTCCATCACTTCATCCTTATTATCCAGAAACACTGGGCGCTTATCATTTACTGCAAGAAAAGTATTGTTACTTATTATTTAGAAGATAGAAAATCAATCATTTCGAAAATATATTTATCAATTTTTAGTTGACTCAAGGTTGTACATGAAATAAAATTCAGCTCTTCTATCAAAATGATATACTGAGATTTTTAATAACTTTGGTTCAAGCACATGGGAGGAAATTCATAGTGGAATCATCGATTTGATGTGACCACAAATATTGTTCAAAACGATAAAAAAATTTTGACATAACCTTTGATACAGAGATTTGCACCATAATCTTTCTTGACTTTGAATACTAATTTTGTTTGGAAACCCGATGCTTTTTCTGAAAATTAATATTTTTCGGAAACCAGCTTTTTTGATGAAAATCTGTTTTCCTTGGTTGAAATTCAAATATTACGCATGAAAAAAATGTTCGGCTCAATGATTCAACAATGGAATGCCATTTATTTTCCTTCTTGACCAATGAATCTTTTCTGGCAGAAAGTGTCACTCGTTTGTGAAAAATTTAACATTTCGTGTGAAATGTTTTCTCTTCCTGACTAAGAAGTCTATTTTTGTTCAAAATTTAACTCTCTGGTTGGAAATCACACTACACAGTTTGAATAACCCCTTTTGATGGAAATTTCACTGATTTGATAGGACATTTATCTATTTGGTTGACGGGTTGTTTTCTTTATTGACAATTAAGATTTTCGTGTTGGAAATTCAACTGTTTTGGTAGAAATTCGTCTTTTTCCATCTCCTTGACTGAAGAATTGTCGAGTTTATGAATCAAACTATTTTATTCACATTCGGGCGATTTTCACGCATTTCCGTCGGTGACTCGGAGCAGAAAAATTCTGTGAAGAATTTTTTGTGAGCCGCCGGACCGAAATACGCTGATATCGACAACATCGGTCTCGTCGCGTGAAACACATGTTTCCCGCCTAATGACACGATATACTATTGTTTAGAATTCGTCTATTTTGTTTATATTGAATCTCTTTCGTTAAAAATTTATGTTGTAAGATAGAAAACCTTATGTTTTTGTATAAAATTTTCTTTTCGGCTCAAAAATTCACCAATTGAGGTGGATTTTTCTGCTCTTCATAACTAAAACATCAGTTTTGATTAACCATTCGATTCTTCTGTAGGAAATTTAACTATTTGGTTGGGACTTATCTTTTTCTTTGGAACTTTATACTTGCAGTTTGGAAATTCGAGGATTTTGTAGAAATTTTTTTCTTGTTGACAAAAAAATCTCTTTTGGTTGAAAACTCAACTTCTTCATTGAGAATCGTTGGGATTTCAACTGTTTTGTTGAAGATTCGCTCTTTCTGGCTTGGAACTTAAACAATTTTCGTAAGAATTTTTGTCTGCTTGACTGAAGAATATTAATGATTGAGAATTTAATTCTTTTCTTCGGGTGGAAAATTCCAGTAGATTGAGGGACTTGTTATTTCTGGTCAAAGAGGTAACAATTTGCATGAAATTTGTTTTATTCATAAATGAGAATAATACTTTTGGTGAAAAATTCATCACTTTTAGTAGAAATTGATTCTCTTTGGATTGTAATTCCTACTGTTTGGTTCATATTATTATGTTTCTATTTAAAACTGTTTCTTCTACCGCTGGATCAATTTTTTTGACTGGAAACCAATTGGCTGATTTGTTTTCTTTTTGTATTAGAAAACTGTTTTTCCTCTTGAAAATTCGAAGACTTCCTTCTGCCATAAAAACTAAAAAGATATATAAGTAACATTTCTATAAAAAAATGAGTTTCTGGTATTGGGATGTCCATGAATTAGGTAACGCTGAAATCCCAAAATTTCGCGACTTGTCTGCCTGTTCATAACGATACCGAAACAATTTTACTCTTTCCTGTCTGTAACGTAACGCCTGTTGAGAAAGTAGAAAATAGGCAAAAAAATATATAACTAGAGGGAACCTGCGAAGGACACAAAACATCGCGAAACCGCAGCCGCAAGTCGAGTACAAACTCAACTCTGATGGAAGCCAGTAGCAGTGGATAAATTGTAATCGAACCGCAACGTCTGCAGATTCGCTTTTCTATTTTTTATAAAAAAAATATTATAATGCAATATCAAATTATTTATAGAATCAAAAATGAATGAAGAGGTATCAGGAAACGGCGGGGGATACGCTCAAGCCTAGTTGAGAAGACACGCAATGTGCTCAGTAATGTTGTAAATCTTTCAATCTCTTATTTAAAAACGTTACGTCACATTTTGAAAATACCTCTCTGTCCCTCCGTAATGCTACCATAACAAAACTTCCGTAGTCAGTCTGTCTAATATAGCGTTACGTAATTTATGGACATCCCCTATCTCCAGATTCGCAAGAAAAAGCTGCATCTAACTATGCTAATGAACATGATAAATTATTAATATTTACAGCAATAAACGACTGCTTAATAATGTGTGACAGTAAAAATATACTTTTATGGAGACTTATCACAAGTTGTGGATCTAGTGAAACTAAGAAAAATGGTAGGGGAGAAATTTCAAATACACCCCCAAAATCTCATTTTATGGCCAAAAAACCGTTTTTGGGTAGTTTCATGTGAACAATCACTCATAACTTCTCTAATTTTTATTAGATTTACAATTTTTTTTAACGAAAGGCGAAATCCCGACCTTTCCGACTATTTATTGCGCATTATGTCGAAATAAAAACTGACGAGACTGCAGTTGAAAGTATTAACAATTTTTCTAATTTTTTACCATTTTTTTAACTTTGACGATATTTTCACGATATTATTTTATCTTCAAGAATTTTTCGCTAAAATTTTTCAAGAGTAAATTTTATTCCACGTCGAATGAGCTATTCTTGAATCAATTTCGATGAAAATTGAAGGAGTTGTGTGCATTTTAAGATTTTAAGAATTTTTTGGTAAATTTGCATGTACGTAGCTGAAGTCAAATTTGGATCGGGGCGCGTTACACAGGGTACAGTCACTATGGCAACTTATTGTACTTTCTTTTGTTTCAATGTTGAAAAATTAAACGTTACCCACTAGGGATTACACACAATCAATTTTCTTTTCTATTTTTTCTGTGATCACGGTGTCCTCACCGTTCCTTTACTAACCAAAAGAGGATATTTCCCGACATACACCATCGTTTGTTTGTTGATCAGCAACATCGTTTGCAGTTGAGAAAAAACCGTGATTGATGGCTACGACGATTTTTTCAAACTCCAATATACTCCCTCTGAACGCTGGTATGAACCAGAATTTGCATGTGTCGAGTGCTCATTAAAGTTAAAGACATGGAAATCGAAAAGTTGTCATAAAGTTCGAATCACTTTACCTGCTCCGATGATATGGCACCATCAGCCTTACCATAAACTTGACGGCTACTATTTGTGTAAAACAGATGTAAGAGGTCATCATTATAAAGCGCGAGAACGCATAAAATATGCCGATTTTGTGACTGTAACGAAACCAGAGGTCATGAACGATATGATTGGCTCAACTACAGTTCAAGAATTAGAGAATGTCCAACTCGATGATTATGGTCAAACTGATGATCATGAAGCTATTGATGAAGAGTACCTTCCGTCTGCATCAAGTTCAAGTGAACGACATGCAGTATCAGATGTGGACTCTCAGGATCTTACACGTGATTTATGTCTATCACGGAGACAGTCTGAGGTGCTCGCTTCTCGATTGAAGCAATGGAATTTGGTGGGAAATGACTTTAAGATCACGATGTCCCCTAGAGACAATCGAATTCCTTTCAGAGAAAATTTTAAAGCTGATGAACAGAATGAAAAACTTGTTCATTGTTCAGATGTATCTGAACTATTCGACCTCTTGGACTACGATCACGTATCAAGTGGCTGGAGATTTTTTATTGACGGATCGTGCGTGAGTAAGTATTCTCTCAATATTATAAATTTTATTCATCACATTCCTTACTTGAATCTTGATGTTCAAATTCGTATGATTTTTTAGGTTTGAAAGCTGTGTTATTACTCAATGAAAATAAATTGGCATCAGTTCAATCAGCATACACAACTGATATGGAGGAAAGATATGAAAATTTGGGAAGAATACTTCGCTGCATCAATTACTCTGCATATAAATGGCAAATAGTCAGCGACTTGAAAGTACGAACGATTTCGTTCGGAATACAAGGTGGGTACGCCAAGTATTCTTGCTACCTTTGCGGATGGGATGGTCATGCCCCGAATAGGTATGCAAAAAATGAATGGTTATCACGTCAACTCTTTACAATTGGCAAAAAAAATGTTTCGAACCCTCCACTAGTATGGCCAGGAAATGTCATCCTACCGCCACTACACTTGAAACTTGGTTACGCAAAGTAGTTTTTGAAGAAATTGAAAGTCGACGGAGAAGCGTTTTGTTACCTGAAAGATGTTGCATTCCCTAAACTGAGTGATGCAAAGCTAAGAGGAGGTAACATATGATTCTTATTTGTTGACAGTCGAGAGATCATTCCTTTTCTACATTTTTTTTGAAGAGCTGTAGTTGTTAATTTCAGGGATCCTTATCGGGCCTCAGATACGGAAACTCATGCGAGATGAGGAATTCGCAAACAAGCTGAATGCAGCGGAGAAACGAGCGTGGGAGAGTTTCATTCATTTGTGTAAAAAGTTGCTTGGAAATAACAAGAGTCCAGATCATGTTGAAGTCGTGCACGAATTTTTGAGTGCATACGAGAAAATGGACTGCAACATGTCGATGAAAATCCATTTCCTACACTCACGTTTCAATTTCTTTCCAGAAAATCTGGGCAAGATGAGTGGTCAACAAGGTGAACGATTTCACCAGGAAATAGGACCCATCAAAAAACGTTTTTAAGGGAAGGGTTCCATCAACATGCTTGCTCATTACTGCTGGTCATTAAAACGAGGAACCAGTAATGAATCATACAAACGGAAAAGATCAAGCAAGTATTTTTGACTCAGATCATTCTTGTGACAATAATTCAAAATTTATAATAATACACAATTATAAATAAAAATTACATAGACATAATGACAGTTGCTATCAATTTCATTCCTCAGAACGCACCCTTTTTCAAATTTGACGTCAACTACGTTCATGAAAATTTACCAAAAAATTCTTAAAATCTTAAAATGCACACGTCAATTTTCATCGAAATTGATTCAAGAATAGCTCATTCGACGTGGAATAAAATTTACTTCTGAAAAATGGTAGCGAAAAATTCTCGAAGGTAAAAAAATATATTGAAAAAATAGTCTTAGTTGAAAAAATGGTAAAAAATTAGAAAAATTGTTAATACTTTCAACTGCAGTCTCGACAGTTTTTATTTCGACATGATGCACAATAGATGGTAAAGAAGTTCTGGATTTCACCTTTCGAACCAAAAAAAAAGTTATGAATCGAATAAAAATTAGAGAAGTTAAGAGTGATTGTTCACATGAAACAACCCAAAAACGGTTTTCCGGACATAAAACGATATTTTGGGGGTGTATTTGAAATTTTTCCCCTACCATTTTTCTTAGTTTTACTAGACCTACAACTTGTGATAGGTCTCCATAAAAGTATATTCCGTTTTTTATTTTTGTCACACAGTGTAATAATAAATGTTGGAAAAGTTGAAAAATACAACAGATAGAGATACACAAAGCACTTTACGCATTCCAAAATTTGCACGCGGCATCTCATACGTCATCATCGTACAAATGAAAAAGAACCGAAAGTTCTTTATGTCTTTTTTCCCTTGCAAAAGTAACCGCGTGTGGAACGTATTCACAAACAAAAAGTTTCGCTTGCCCTTGTGTATGTCATGGCTTTGTAGATACGTTCTTTTTGTCTTGTATTTTCGACAACTCACGACTGCTTGAAATCCTTAAGTCCATTTTCAAATAAAAATTGTTTAGAAAATCAATTTTTCCCCGAAAAATGTGAAAGAGCACTTTCTTATTCCCGAAATAGTATACAGTACAGCCTCTCGATAAGGCGTCTCTCGGGACAGTAGAGGAAGTGTTTTCTCAGGAAATGCGCTACCCCCACTTACGTTCCTCGCTGCTCTCGAATTTTTTTCTCGCTCTGCCTCTGAATTAGGCGCTCCCCGAATGAAGGCGCGGTATAGAAGGTGGTGTATGTATGTATAGTAGGGTGGTCCTAAAATGCATTAGAAATTTTTTTTTCAAATTTCTATTCAAAACGCCCGGAAATTTGCTCGAATCCACAAAAAAAATATGCATTTTTTTGTTGAAAAAAAAAATATTTAGGGGTAGCGCAAGCCCTATAAAGTTTAGCACGTATCTCCCGTGAGAAAAAAAGACGTTTTTGTACATTATATTTAGAATTCTCAATATTAGGTGAATCGAGTTCTAAATTCACCATTTCTCTCCACAATTTTAAACAGAATGCGAATAAAATATTACTTTCCAAATATCACCCCCAAAGGTCTATTTTATAGGCTTCTAAAAAGCTCTCATAAGTGGAAAATGGGTTTTTCGAGTTTTTGGCGCTAATTATGATTTTTTTTTCGTTTTTTCACGCAGATTATTTTAATAGCATGAAGAACTTCTTTGTACTGGAATATTTGTTTACACTCTCTCCCTTTTACGGGTTTGAAAGTCTTTACATGACACACCTCCTCTCCTCTACATAACCTCTCCAGGGTGCGAGACGGGAATCGAACCCGCAACCAGACGAAGTGGGTCCAAAGCTCATGCCTTAGCCCCCACGACCAACTGACCACCCGAACTTCTTTGTACTGATAATTAGATGTTTATTTGAGTTGTTTAACACTTAATTATTGTTTCTAGCAACTTCCTCTTAGAAAAAGGTTAGAAAGTCAAGGTTTTTTTCTAATTTTTCAACTAATTTTCAACGTTTCAGTGAACGCGAAGTAATAATCAATTGAAGTTATCAAAAATCATTGTTTCATCAATTTGTTATTAATTATAACAATATTTTTTCAGAATAATACTACAAAGTTGCGATTTTTTCTAAAATTTTCCGTTTTTTGTCCACTCTACACTTGAAGTAAGTGATTATTTAATTTACTTTAGCAAGAAGAATTGTTTAAACAAATTGTAGATATTTAGGCTATCTTTTTCTAGAATAATACTACATAGCTGCGGTTTTTTCCTGAAATTTTTTACTTTTTATCACTTTGTAATCAGACTGGAGTAATGATTGATGAATGTAAAAGAATAATTATTCATACAATTAATCATCATTGCTAATAATATCTTCTTTGCCTAATGATAGAAACTTGCGGTTTTTTCTGAATTTTTTATTAATTTTCTCCCTTTTTTCACTTGGAATGAGTTAATATTTAGTTTAATTTTACAAAAATAATTGTTTAAACAAATAATATTGTTTACGGCTATCTTCTCTCTAACTTTGCTTTACCTTTTTAGTTGTGAACAAAAAATAGATAAACATGAAAGAAAATCTTATTTTAAACAAGATTGTATTGTTTTAGGTAAATTATTTTGTTCTTTCCCAATATTAAAAAAAAAGTTAATTAAAACAAAGAAGCTGAGTTCATTCAGTAAAATTTGAATTTACAATTTTCTACTAATATCATGGATCTTCATATTTGAAAAAAATGATTTTAAATAGCAAACAATCTAATTTCATTCCAATTCCACTCAGTGCAAAGTTAAACATACCAGAAAAAAACACAACTTTCAAGATCTTATCTTAGAGAAAATGGTTATAAACAATAATTGATTGTTTGAATAATCATGTTTGTTGAATCGCATTCATTTTACCTCACTTCAAGTAAAAAGTGTGCGAAAAGGTAGAAATTGCAGAAGAAAACCGCAAGTTTCTATCATAAGAAAAAGAAAATATTATTATAAATGATAATAAATTGTTTGAACAAATATTTTTGTTAACTTTAATTGATTTTTACCTCTCTTCAACTAAAACGTTGGAAACAAGTTGAAAAATTCAGAAAAAACCGTAACCCTTTTCTGAAAGAAAGTTGCTAGGAACAATGATAAATCATTTGAACAATTCAAGTAAACATATAATTTTCAGTAGAAAGTAGTATTTTATGTATTTGAAACAATCTGCGTGAAAAAACGCAAAAGAATCAAATTAGCGCCGAAAAAATTGGGGTTAATCGTGAAGAAAAATGGTGAATTTCAAACTTGGTTCACCTAATATTAGGAATTCTGTATAAAATGTACAAAAACGTCTTTTTTCTTTTGGGAAATGCGTGTTAAACTTCATGGGGCTTGCGGCACTACTAAATTTTTTTTTTAACAGAAAAATGCATTTATTTTCTTGTAGATGCGAACAAATTTCCGGGAATTTTGAATAAAAATTCGGAAAAAAATTTTTTGGACCACCCTAATGTATAGCATGCGCGTCGCACTTGACCGTTCAAAAAGAAAGAAGAATAGTCTTCTTGGCTTAAAACTTCGAAAATTAAAACTAGAAACATAAAACGTATGCAATATATTGCATACTCCATTTAACTATGTGCACTATAGTTTTTCATTGAAAATTATTTGGATGATACTTATCTTGTATTAGAATTCTGATTGTAGCAACTAGCATGTATTATTTCTAACAACAAGTAAAAGTATTTTATCGAGAAAAACAATATGAAGCCAATTGTTTATTCATATATGTCTCTTTTAACTTGGTTCAAGCCATTCCAAATGCCGTTTTTCATTAGGAAATCATGTTTACCAAGAGCGCTCTATTGAGAGGCAATGAATTCAAATCTTCTTCACTGAACGTTAAGGCTATAGACAAAGGGGAGCGATTGAGCGTGCTCGAGGGGAAGGCGCCTTATTAAGAGGCACCCTATTGAGAGGCAACGAATTCAAATCTTCTTCACTGAACGTCAAGACTAGAGAGAGGGAGTAGCATTCGAGCGTGCTTGAGGGAAAGGGTCCTTTTGACAGGCGCCCTATTGAGAGGCTGTACTGTATCTAGTTTATTCAAAATTTCATTCGACATTAGCTTTCTTTGTGCAGATAGCTTTTCTCGACTTTCTCTCTTCCAATCTTTCTTGGTCAAGAAGTGATGAACTTGAGTTACGAATTAATTTTTACTTGTTCGAACATTATTCTTTTTCATTCAAAATTCCACAATTTAGCAAAAATTTAGTTTTTCCTACATCGAGAAATCTTTCTTCCCAAATTGAAATGAGATGATTTGAATTATTAACAGATTCAACTAACTAACAGACATCTTGAACTCACGATGTCATATGGCTAATATAAAAAATATGAGATTTCATGAATCGGAAGTAGCACAACTCAATAGAATCGATGGGAAGCAGAACCGAGCGAGCGCACGGTCTAGTAGGAAAGATAGGGAATGCTGCTACGAAACGGAAGAGGCGAACGTCGGTATGGAATATTTTTAATACGTTTTTCAAAACTAAACTCGCGATATCTTCGAAACTACAAAAGATCTCTGAATGAAATTTTGACACAAAACTCTTCAGGCTCTAGCAGTGCCGTCGAAAGTAACAAATAATTTTTTTCAAACATAGAATCAAATAAAAACGAAACATTCACAGTTCCGTCGAAAATTGTCCTTGAAATCCACAATTTTTTAAATTTTCGAAATTAACCATTTTTCAAGTCAATAAAAGAGTTTTTCAGAAATTTTGATAATTATCGATTGATTATTCTAAAAATGGTAAATTTCATGGACGATTTCCGACGAAGTTGGGAATGTTTCGTTTATAATTAATTGCATGTTTTAAAAAATTGTTTGTTAATTTGACGGCATTGCTAAAGCCTGAAAAGTTTGGAGTCCAAATTTGATTGAAAAATCTTTTGTAGTTTCGAAGATATCGCGAGTTTAGTTTCGAAAAACGTATTAAAAATATTCGATACCGGCGTTCGCTACTCCCGTTTCGTAGCAGCATCCCCTCCCTTTCCTGCTAGACTGTGCGCTCGCTCGGTTCTGCTTTTCATCGATTCAATAATGATACGTTTTTTGCACGGTCGAAGCGAGTTACAAAAGTCTCAAGAGCTGAAAATCACCTCCCAAATACGTATTGTTAAAAAAATCATAGAAGAGTTGTGATTTCCAGTTTAGGCTGAAGTGGTGCCAAAAAATTCCTAGAAGGAAAATTCCTATTCGAACGTTGCTCACCTTGATCCTCTGGATTTACACATGAAACAAGTAGGAAGAACTTTTGATTTTCCTGGAAGAATTCTCTTCTATTTCTTAAATTAATTTTAGTGAAATTAAAGTTTATCAATTACCATCGGGAATAAAATATCCATATTGTGATTTAATTACACTTCCACCGACGGGTACTATATATCTTTTGCCTCTAAATTCCAAAACCTCAGTTGCTTTTCTTGGAGGAGGCTCTGAGGGTCCTTCTCCTGGAGTTGAGGATTCTGCAAGGAAAAAATATAGGGATCTTTCAGTAATCTATTTTCTTAAAGAACCTTGAAGATTTGGATTCATTGAGTTGACTAAATAATAAATGATAAGGGGTAACCATGACAACTGATAAGACAACTCCTACTTTTAACAAATTTTTTCCCCTATTTAACGGACTGTTACGGTCCCTACCAGTTGTGTTACACAAAATTGTCGGGGACCTCAAAAAAAATGTTATGAAGTCCCTAACAAGAAGTCTTTTCAATCTTCGAATATTGTCACAGTACCTCGGTGAGTTAAATGTTCCAAATGCATATTTAAAAGCATATTGGTAATTCCATGCAGGATTTACAATCAAAAATTCTTTTGGCGCGAATGATTTGTTTTAATATTCAATATTAATAATATTGAAAAAGTATTTTATTAATAAATTATCCAACCATTATGGAATGTATGGTTTTTCCTCACCTTCCGAATGGAGACATCGAGAAATCGATCCAACCAATTCTTTATAACAAAAATTACGATTTAATAACCAAAGTAATATTTTTAAAATTTAGGTATCTTTTTCCGATTTTTCTTTTCTCATTATGTTTTTCAAACATTTCTGCGGATTCAAACATTTCACAACAATGCTTTTCGCGCTGCTCTTGCTTTTGACAGCACAGTTTGTCTCAATACGTCTTTAACGAAAACGGTGAGTGATGAATCTAAGAAAATTGTTGAAAACCCATGATAATTGTAAAAAAATCCATGGAAATTGTAAAAAAAAACCATGAGAATTCAAAAATCACAAAAAATTAGGATTATTTTGATAACAAAAATTTTGCAGACTCGAATCGAACAAGATTTCATGTAATTTATTCTGCCAAATCCGAATCTTGATACGCCTTCAATGAATCTGGTGAGTGATTATTCTGAGAAAATTGTGAAAAACCCAAGAAAATTGTAGAAAAATTCATGGAAATTGTGAAAAAAAATCATGATAATTGCGAAAATCGCAAAAAATTGGAATTATTTTGATGAAAAAAATTTTGTAGACCCTGATCGGAGTAGATTTTTATGTAATTTCAACTGCCTAATCCGAATATGCAAAGTATTTGGCCCATATTCCATCAAACACTAAAAAAATGGCATAAGACCGATAAAAGAGCAAAAAATCACAGTCGAAAAAATTGGAAAAACTCTATTGAACACGATTAAATACAATGAAAAATAAGATAAAAATAAGAGAGACGTATTTATTTGTGTTAAGTAGATTTTTTTCAATTTTTTCGACTGCAATTTTTTGGTAATTTATCGGTTCTATGCCATTTTTGTTTTGAAATACGAAATTTCAATTTACCTTTCACTCACCGTATTCATCAAAGGCGTGTGACAAAGTACGCCTTCAAAAACTTAACTGCTCATTCTGAAACTTTCAGAGTATCTGCAGAAATGTTTGGAAAACATTACAAAGAAAAAAGAAAAATTGAAAAAAGATGCCTAAATTTGAAAAATAATACTCTGTTTATTAAATCGTTATTTTTTTATAAACAATTGGTTGGATCGATTTCTCGATGTGTCCATTCTAAAGGTGGGGGAAAACCATACATTTCATGATGATTAGATATTTTTTTATTAAAATACTTTTTCTTCAATATTATCAACTATTGAGAGGAACTTTCTTAAATCGTCGAAAGTTTTAAAATCCATTAAGTAGGAAGTTTGCATATCATGATTAAATAAAAAAAGACGTATCTTTTTTTTATCAGAGGATGATGAAACAAATGATTCGCGCCCGAAAAAAATTTGAATGTAAATCCTGCATGGAATGACCCATATGCTTTACTAAAACCAATCTTTGACTATCGTCAACAGACATGATGTATAAAAATAAATATTTGAAAAAAAAATTTTTTATATAAAAATAAAATCATATAGTCATATGAAAATCAATATTTTTGAATAAAGACCAATATGAGATTCACATGAAGCATGCTAGCATATGTTTCAACTGTTTCAAAATCTATGCTTTATAAAAATGAATGTTTCTAAAAACAAACCGTATCTGGACAATATTCAATAAAATATAGAACCAATTCAAAACAGAATTATATTCTACTGAAAAAGAGAATACATTGTTAAACATAAATTTGAGAAAAAAATATGTGACATGAAATTCTTCGAAAATATGTTGCTATTCCAAGTGCAACAGTCCACGTAGACATCTACGTATAAATTCACGTGGTAGTGCATTTACAATGGTTTCTTAATCAGTGTGACGTTGCGAAATTTTGCAACTCAAAAAAGATATAATTTTCCTAAATTTTGATTCTATTCAATTATCAAGTTTCGTATTTTACTCAATAATGTCTCGGGAACTGCACGGTAATTCACGACTAGGGCTGTAATTATAGGAACTTTTATTTTAAGAACTGATTCTGTTTTGTTTAATTTGATTTTTTAGTAATGGATTCTGGCCGACTTCGAGGGACATCTAGGACTTCAGGATTACTACACGAGACTAAGGATAAACGACGGACTCAAAATACTGCGTTTCAGAGTCATTCATATTCTCCCGCCTGCAACACGGCAACCAATCATACACAGCGACGAGTAGGTCACACCTCAAGGAAGTTACTTTTCGGGATGCCAATTGAATTTGAGGAGTATTCTAGACCACTTCGATAATCCATATTTGACTTATTTACCTGGAGTGGAACTCAACAAAACTTCTGTTGGGAAGTTTTTATCCTCATTTCCCCAGCATGACTAGTGGGAACTCTTTAGCCCAGGCCCAGATTATTACTGTTGGGATGGTTGGTACCAGAGGAGATCTTTTGCTGATGACGAGAAGAATTTGGGGTCCAATTCATCGTCGATAGGTGTTACCGGAGAGAAGAAGGATAATTATCCATCGATAATGCTGTACAGTTGGATAAAACGCTATTCTTTTGAGAATTGAATAAAATACTTTGGTAACTAGCACTCAAATTATAGGTACGACTCTGAGGCCCGCACGTCACGTATCCAGCCGCTTCGCCATCTCCACCAATCAGCGCTTGAGCGATACGAAGGGGAGAGTGAATGGAGCGACGAGCCGAGACGACGCTGAAAATCGTCCTTCCTCCCGTGTGTGCTTCCCGAGACACAAGGTCGCGGAGTTTCCTTTCCTTCGAGTACTTTTGTAATTTGCGAGTTTTCTCTTGCCGATGGTCAATAATTGTTAAGGACTATAGACTGGGAGGATTATCACTGTTCTGCGTCCACGAGTTTATCAGGTAAGGCTTTTGTTCTAACAGACGCAGTCGGGAAACCTAGTCGCCACGTGGCCATAAGAATATCGGCGTAGCTTTTTTGACGCAGTCTTGAGTTCTCTCAGAATTTTTCGAGTTAAATCATGGCACGTGGACGAGTCGGTGTTCCGAAACTGGGCCTGTTATTAGAGTCAGTGTAGAGCTAAGTATTTTCTTTAGAGTACGATTTCTGTTGTGGGCTCTCCCACAAAGTGTCCCGATACCATGACCTTTTATAGATTAATATAACATGTAACTCTGACCCTTTTGATCCTGACCCTAACTTCTCGGTTTTTACAGTGACCCCTTTTTAGGAATAAAATGCTACCCCTTCTCGATTTTGACCCTTAGTATCCGACCCGTTGAATTTTGACCCTCACCTCTAAACTCTGATGATGACCTCCCCCTTTATTGAGGAACTTCTAGTTTGATCCTGTCCTTTTTCTTGATTTTGATCATTAATATCCGACCCTTTGAATTTCACCCTAACCTTTGATGATGACCCCCCCCCCCCCCCCCCCCCCGGCCCGAGCTCTTTC
>WSXT02140687.1:0-24556 GCA_011762715.2 Neuroterus valhalla
GGGGGGGGGGCTCGAGAGAGTGAATCCAAATCAGTGGCCTTAGTTCAAGACCTTCTTCTGCAGGGAAGGGGTCTCCATATTTGTTACTGCCAACCCTGCGGCCAAAGCTTGGCTACTGAATCTGGAAGACGGGACAAAGCCTTAGGAAGGTGCCAAACAAAGAGAGGGCAGGGGTTAAACGGCTCCAAAAGAAGCTGGAGGCTACGAGCGGCCTCAAGAATAAGGCACAGCGGGGAATCCTAGACAGATGCTAGTTGGGCAGACTCCTGAGTCTCAGATGAGATTTATTGCGGCCCTCAACTACAAGCCCTTCTACCACTTCAGAGAGATCAACTTTACAGTTGTCAGTCGATGACAGGAGGAGTCACTTGGGACGGGGTAAGACCGGGGATAGATCTAAATGACTGCTTCAGGCCTGACCATTACACAGATTAACTCTTATCACAGCAAAAGTGCCACTGCGGTTCTGCAGAGGAGCACAATTATGAGGCACACATGTAACTCACTAATCCAGGAACCCTGGTTAGTTCGAGATACCATAAGGAAATTAGAGGGGTCGGTTTTTGTAACAGGGACCCCAAGGCGACTAAACCAAAGGCCTGAAGAAGAAGAGGAGTGAACTGAAGAAGGGAGTAAACGCTGTCTGCTGCTGGAACTGTGCTCGAGGGACCTGATGGTTATAGTCACAGAGCTCAGAGGAATTGGGAAACTAGTCAAGAGATCAGCCTACTTTCCATACGACAGTAAAACAAACCCTCCGGAGGAAGTATGTTTAATAGTGATTGATTGATTCAATGTGTCCCCTGAGGGTTAACATTTTCCTCGAACCTCTCCACCATTCCTTTACACACCCCACCACTACCTTAGTAGTACGTAAGGGGGACCTACAGCTTAAGGTGGGTTCCGAACCACCAAGGACCTCATCCCCAAGTACTTAGAGTAACCTTTTTTCTCAAGAGGTACCGGCACTACGACTCTCCGGAGATGAACACTCTCCTACTAGGCAAGTGTTCACCGCGTGGGCCGCCGAAGCTCTTCCAGAGTGCGAGGCGGGAATCGAACCCACAACCAGCCGGCGTGGGTCCAAAGCGGATGCCTTAGTCCCCACGACCAATTGGTCACTCTTGGTATGCTTAATAGTGCAACACTGTAAAAGGTAAAGAGTCTCCATCTTCTGTTGGAGTTCAACGCCAACTCGAACCATGCTTTGTCAATAGAAACATATAGTCACATAAGTTGTTTGAATCGGAAATTCACTAACAAAAATAATCCACAGGACGTGATTCCAAACGGAGCAACTGGCATTCAGGAAAATGGCACAAGCTCGCGGTTGAACTGCGGTTGAGAACACCTATGATCACATCTCACGACCGTGAGAAGAGCGACCACATACACAACAAAATCACAATGGAGGGCCGGCGAAACCCTCGCAAGTCTCGAGGACACGGAGTGACCAAAGTATGACTGCTATTTGCATCCATCCGGCAAGTGCTACGGCATATTTTTGGCACACCGGTATGGCTTTCAGGTTACTAACCAGTGCAGGCGTCGCACCCCCAAGAGCACCGTTGATAAGAACGATTATTTTGACTGAATATCTTTGATGATGTCACTGTAGGTGTTCGCTGAGATCTTTGTACTGCTCCTTCTTCTCGATTTCTTTGCCTTTGACGTTTTAGTCAGCCGAGGCCGAGAATCCGATCACGAACATATCTCGGTCACGTTTGTCAAGGAGCACAATGTAGGGTCTCGTGTGTTGGATAGGGGCCATTGTCGAGGAATTGTGGTTTCAGTAGATTCGACACTCCTGAATCTTTCCCACTTGGAGCGTTCAGCAGAGCAGGGTCGCGGCCGACGCCATAAGTAGTATATGCCATAGGTTCACAGAGAGTTTAAGACACAAACTGCACCTGTCGCTAGAAACCTTTCGACGTAATATGATTCTACGGTATGCTGAGTTGTAAATTACACCGTCCTGAGACGCGAAAATAATAATTTACGTTTCTGAATTGAGTCCAGATGATTTGAGGAGAGCAAACGTTGGCTCATGTGAGAAGGATTGATCTTTTACCTATGCTTTTAGAAATGAGGCATCTTGACGGAGTAATGCACTGTCCTCACTTCTGATGTTGAGATTCAGGCCAAGGGTTTTAGCTGCCTGCTCCATGGCTATGTATAAGAAGGCCCCTTTTCCACTCATTTTCGTGGTTCCTGACCATTGCCAGGAGAGGATCTTTACCATTCGCAATGATATGAACAGTACTTAGGATAATTAATTTTTATAGGCATGGAAGATTTGAAAGTCCGCGTCCGCCTTCACGGCGTCCGATGTATAGGCGCAGAACGGACGAGTTGATATGCAAGCTTTTCTTCACATGCATCATCTTGCGGTAGTAATATCAAGGGCCTTGAGCTCGTTTTCCGTCCAGGGAACCACCCCAAACAAATAGAGTAGAACTGGGACGGCAAGCATATTAGCCGAGGATATCTTGTTCAACGTATTTGTAGGTCTCTCCAGCGCTAAGGTGTATGATAGCACTTCCATTTACAAGCTTAGGGTCCCTATCTATACCTGCTACTCGTTCACGTTTCAGACGAATCTTGACACACTTATCCAATCCAAAGTCCATACCGAGTTTTCATGTGAACTTCCCGACGATTCTGAGAGCATCTTCGAGATGTTCTTCTCCAGAAGCCTAGATCTTCAAGTGATTCACATTAAATATATGATTGACCTTGTGCTCACAAACGAATATCGACCTGCGGAGCCGGATTTCAAATTGAGACTCGCCCTCTTTCCATCGCGGACTCTGAGGTTCCAAGTTCGAATTTTTGTTCGCGTGTGGAACTTATTTATAAACCTGGACCCCGTCCTGTTATCTTTGAAAGGTCGCCGAGCTATCACCATTTCAGTTCAGACGCATCATTCCGGTGTGTTCTTTCCTTTAGCGTATTTGTTTGAAACCTCTGGCCCTAAATTAATTGTCTTTGACCGGGGAAGCCTCAAACTCTACAGTAGAGTTATAATTGTGGCTGGCCAAAAAAGCGCCAAGCTTTATAGTGGAATTGTAATTGATGTTATAACAGTCAAACTCTATAGTAGAATTATCATTGTATTGTATTGTCATTATCCGAAAAATTGAAGATGTTGGTTTGAAAAAATCATCAATTTTGTTGATTACTGGTCCAGAAATTTATTTGTTTTAAATCCCCTAACTAACAGGACTCAGAGTTCGTTCATTTATGTTTCGACCGTTCATCTCTTGAGAATGGTAGTATTAATGAGACTATACATTAGACCTTAGGTGGGTATAGAAGTACTATTGTTCTAGACAAATTCTGAGTTGTATTTTAGGATGTTAAAAATATAATTATTCATTTTTGACTCCGTCTGCGGGACGAACATAGTTAAAAAATAATTTAAAAACACAGGAGATCTTGTAACAGTGTATATTTCCGTGTACTCCCAAATCTTATAGTCGCATAAAGTTACGAGGTTTCACACGACTAGTGTCGTTTCGAAAATATTGTGATCATTTAATTTTATATGAAATTTTGAATAAGTATCGCTATATTCAAGTTTATCATTTGCATTGTATTGCCGTCTCTCTTATTGCACTCCAAAATTGAATCACCATGAATTGCCATGTTCCCTCGAGATTGTTGCACTCCAGATCGATTGAATTTGACCCGGAATTCATTGTTGAATCCCCATTGTTGCCATGTTTCCTTGAGATTGTTGTCCGAATTGAAAAAAAAACCATTAAACCCTGAATTTGTTGTTGAACCTCCTTCCGATGACCAAATTGTAATAGTCGTTCCGACCCTAACTCTCAATGGTCGAAGCAGTGGATAATCGATAGAAGAGATAATTCAAGTAAATGCAGTAAACCTAAAAAAATGTGTAAATCTTAGTGTATCTTTATTACTTTCTCTCTCTCTCTCTCTCTCTCTCTCTCTCTCTCTCTCGTGTTTCAGAGTCCTTAAAACTCCTTTACAATCCTTCCTCAATACTTCTCTTTTCACAATACACCTTCATAATGCTACCAAATTACACTTGGAAAAATGAAAATAATTTTAATATTACATGTGAGTTCGAATTTATAGTATTTCCCTAAGTATTATGCCCCCTCCCTTTCCGGAGGTCACTCCCTTACTCCCTCTCTTCCATATCCTTAGCACACGTGCTTAATCTAAATGGTACTCAATCTCTTTCTGCACATATCATTTTATAATACATCAGAGTTGCTACAAGCATTCCAGGTCCACTTTTCAAAGAAATTCAGTCAATTAAATTGAATTTCAACACATTATAATGCAATGATAATGTTCTTTTAGTAAGTTTTATTAAGTTCAAAACAATTTTCAATCATATTTTCATCAAAGTGAACAAATATTTTGTAATCATAACCATATTATTTTTTTCTTTTTCATTACATTAGGAACAATTTTGGACGAACTATTTATTCAAAAATTAGGATCACATTTGAAAATAATAGTACATAATTTTTTAAAAACTGAATTTTTAACAAAGTTAAAATGAAAATTTTAGAACGCAAAAACTAATAAAATTATCTATATTAAAAATGATCAAAGCCTAATCAGTTCACGAATTTCTTCTTCAACATCTTTCAGTTCTTTTTGCTCTTCCCATTGAATCTTCCGTTTCTTTTCATTCAATTCTTGCACTTTGTCTGATATTTGCCTTTTCCTTAAGTTTTCATCTCCTTTTTTCTTCTCCTCATCCGTTTGTTTTTCGAGAGCATCTGAATATTCTTTCCGCGCAATTCTAAATTTTGATATAATTTGCTTAGTGATTTTCACATTTTCTACACCTCCTGCCATTTGAACTGCATCATAAACTGTACGAAGTGCTATCAGTGATTTCGGCTTTCGATTTTCTACTACAAAATCTTTGTTTATTGGAAACCCTCTTTCGACAAATGCGTTCCCATGGCTGATGAGGAAGACTTTTCTCATAAAGCTCATAAGTAGTTCTGAACTGTTATTGTGCATCCAAATGTTCCTCCAGAAGTGATCAAGACGTTCTTTCTTTCTGTCAAAACTCATCAAAACGTCTTTTACGGATGGTATATCTAGAAGTGTTCTAAACTCCTTGTCTATCATGTCGCACTCCTCGGAGAAACTCTTTCTGTCTCGAAAAATGCCTCAAAAGCTAGATGAAGACGCTTGAGGAAAGAATCTTGATATTGACAAAGTAGTGAAGGATCACAAAAAGTACCTTTGCAAAGTTTGTACTTCAAAGTCGACCTCCTTCTTGATAAAAATAGTCATTAAAAGCGTGAGACCTGTGTAAAGGAAAGGTGCCAAAGGAGCATTACTTTGAAACTCTTTGAGAAAAGGTTCAACAAGACTCGCTACATAGGAAAAAAAGGCTGGTTTTGCCCCCATTAGTTTATCAACAACTCCCTGTCTGCAAGAGCGCCATTTTCTGACCATTTTGTGTCAGCAAATTCTAGTGGAAACTCTTTTAAATCCGAATGAAACGTATAATCATTTCTCCGAGCAGGAACATTCTTAAAAACATTGGATTTCGCTTGCGAGAACGGAGCCACATTCCAACCTGTCGCAGTAGCACCAATTTTAAATCCATTATTCGCAACATGTAATCCACAAGAGCACATAGAAAATATTTTTGGGTCTTCAGCATCATTTCTCGAGAGAAGATAAGCGTCTAAATCTTTGTGAAATTTAAAATTCACATTATGACCATCCATGGAAACGTGAAGTAAACGTTTTAAATTCAGGTGTTCATTTTCAGTTGTGGAAGAATTCAACAAATCATTGGCTGTAGTTTTATGTAGAAATGCTAAACTATAGTATTGTGTTCGAAATTCATTGAAGGTTTTACTCCAGAAACGAATCGCAATGTCCATTTGCTGCTTTTGGGCAAATTTGTTTAGTGATTCGTCAAAGCATACAACAAAAACGCCTCGATTTCTCCTTTCACAGTATCGTGAAAATAAGGCCCCAGTTCAAAAACTATTGCATAGGCTATTTTAGATCGGCTTAGTTGCATACTTTTTGCAATATTGCTATCAGGAAACATTTTAGAGAATATCTGAGTTGAGTGACCAGCCGCATTTATGGATAAATGACTATAGGTGCACTGCAAGCACCATCAAATTTCGGCCTTTGTAACTTCATCTTTAAGCAAATAGTGGTTCAATCCGTGCAAACCGGTAGTTTCTGGAATAGAGTCATTGCTCTTTTAAGGTGGAGTCATTGCTCTTTTTAGGTGGAGCTCTTTTCTCAATTTCTTCTACAGATACTAGTGGATTTTCGAGACTTTCTTGAGTTGGAGTCGTCTGAAATCAAAACCTTTTTATTGATAAAAAGCGTACTTTATTCTCGACTTCCGGGAACAAAAATGTACACATTTAGCCCATAACATAAATATTTATATTATTAAATATAAAGAACCAAATGTACCTCATTATTAGAAACGTTGAATTTACGAATTCCATAGCTTTTTTCTTTAGCACTTTGGATTTTTAAATGTTTCGACCCTTTAATATGACTCTCGACTGCGCATCGACCCATATTACTCAGTAGAATATCTTTTTTACAAAGATTGCAATGAGCATATGTATTTCATTTAGAAGAAGGCTTTACAGTGCGAAACTCTTGCTCCCAACTTTCTTGGTAGAAACATTTTTTACCCATTTTTTTTCACTGGAACGAAGACAAAACTTATATTTTCATTGAAAATATCAATTTTTCTTCAAATAACTACATGATCTTTAGGTTGAAAATTTCTTTAAAACTTTAATTTATTAAGTTCTATTACAAGAATCTTTGATAAAAAAAAACTAATTTTTATGGAAATAATATCTGCAAATAATTAGGGGAGTAATTTGAAAGTTATTTAAAAATTGAATAGGCAAAAAGGAACACTTTCTTCCGTGAGAGACAACGAAAAATTATCATTTTTTTTTAATGAAATGAAGAAATATATAACATGAGTGATGAAAGTTGATTAAAAATGATAAAAAATTTTGGAATAATTAAATTTTCTCAACTCTAATTCTCTAATTTCATTCTATCGTTTTTACTTATTTCACTACAAAAATAAACTAATGATCATCAACATGAATAATTTATTAGAATTAATACTGACATGCCTTAATGTAACAAGTATAAGTCATTCTCTTTACTTTCATCTTCCGACGTGTCTAGCTTTTTTATTTATTACAGGTTTAAATTGACTTATGTTTTTAGATGCTGATTCTATTATGAATCTTCATTAAATTTTGACATTTCATTCTCTTTTTTCTTAGTTTTTAAAATTTATTTGTTCAAAAATCAATATTTTAATCCTTAATACCCGATTAATATTTTAAATTATAAACATAAGCAAAAATAAAATGACATATGCAACAATCTGCTGGGTACACGAGCGGAATTAAGCTAAAATATGACTTATTTCTAAAAACACTGAGAAACACAAGAGAGATATAATATATAAATTAAAAGCACAAGTTGGTTTACAATTGAGAAAGTTTCTCTAAATCTACCACGTAAAAAGCCAGTTAATCGCAATTAAAACTACACTGTAAAAAATATTTCTTGTAACTTTAACACTTAGTTTTGTAATAATTCCTTAACCTGTAAAAAAACCACGTTCAGAGTAGTGAACTTTTACAAAATCTTAGATAGAAGCACTACGTTGGAAGTGATGTTCTTACATTTCCATTTGCAAGTTCACTACTTTGAACGTCGTTATTTTATAGGTTAAGGTACTTTTACAAAACGAAGTGGTAAAGTTGGAATAAACATTTTTTACAGTGTATTAGTATATTTATTGATTTGTTCGAATAAACTAACAAATTTATCATTCACTTACCATGAGAATCGATGTTGCTGAAATTGCAATAATAATTAAAAAGATGATTCTGAAAACACGAAACACTTTTACTGGTCTAGCGCTTCACAAGCTCGAACTGACACACAACGACACAACTCTATGGAAAACAAAAACAGAACGCCCGACCCAACCTAATCTGAGCAACTATGTAGATGATACCACAATGCTGCCAAGATCGTAATCTTGCTGCCGAAAATCGCGCGCTCGTTCAAATCGTTGAAATGTAAAAGAATCACTTCGTATAAATTTTCAAATATAGAATTCTCTATAAAATACTAAATTATTTAGACTTTGAAATAGAGCCGATTAAAAAAGTTCCAGTCATTTTCTCAAGATTCCATGACTTTTCCAGGTTTTCCAGGTTTGATTTTTAAAATTCCATGACTTTTCCAGGTCTCCCAGGTCTTGTAGCAACCCTGTAACATAGCCTCCCAACACACACCTTTCACAAAACCGTCTCTATTTTCATTACCCTTCGACTATACCTCTCAACGTCTTCCTTTAACAATTCTCAGAACTCCTTCATATTCCTTTCGACCATACCTCTCAGCTTCCAAAATTAACAATTCCACCGAATGGCACTCGGAATTGCATTAAATTGACATCGATATTGAGTTACCCCCCCCCCTTCCCCAAGGAAATGAAAATCTGAGCCTTACTCCCACTCATTTATGTCCTTGGCCGTCTACAATTTGAGAACCACAAATGCTAACTTCACATTAAAGCTACTCACTCACTTTCTGGACGCTGGTTTTCCTTCGAGCTCTTCTTTCTACGTTTCTTCCTTGCTCGTCCTCTCGATTTCCGCCAGCATCATGTTTTCAGCCTCTTCATCCCATCTCCAAATGGTCTCTCCCACTTTGGCCATGTGCTTTCTCAGCACAACCTTCGCTCTACCCTCTCCGTCTGATCCTTCTCAAGCCACAGCCCAGAACCTTTGAGCTTACCACACCCGCAGTAACTCTGCCTTATTGTTACCTTCCTTCAGCCTCAACACTCTTCCCACGTCTATCTTCAAAAAATTTTTAACCTTCAGGATCCTTCGCGTCCATGCCGCTAGGGCTCTCACATTCTTGCTTCTCCTACTTCCACTCGGCTTCATGTTACTTCCTTGGCTTCCCGCCCCAACACCTTATCCGTCTCATACACTCTTCATCTTCTCCATCATCTCACCATAGATTTTTTTTCACCGCTCTTTCTTGTCTCGCTTTAGCCCTCTCCATTTTCCATTCGTCCCATCAGTTATCACTTATACTAGATTGGTCCGTCCGTTCTCTAAACTTTCCTGGTTATCTTCCGTATCGGTACAGAGGATGTTGAGCTCACGTGCACTGGTAGGAAGAAATGGACCATGCTCAATACCACCACTCGAATCAATTGGAGGAACTGTGTCAAAGTCCGGAAGATTATGACGAAAACCTTCATAGTCTCCCAAATCACCGGGAGCCGGAAGAGGTTAGGAATAGTCTGATGCGGAAGGATTCACTTTGATCCGCATATTTCTACTCTATGTTTCCCGCAGAAAGCAAGTTGTCATCTTCCAATATAAAGTTTTGATCTAGAGACGACGTTAACAGGCTGAGACGAGGCGAACCTTCTGAAATCTACGTAGTCTCGGGATAATAAGTCCCGGAAATGGCTGGCAATCCCATCATCGAGTTGTCTTCTTAAATCTCCTTATTGTCTGGTAACTGCGCAGAGAAATAACCTGCTTTTGTAATTGAATAAACCTTATTCTGAGAATTGATAATTCTAATGATTGTGTTTCGTTGTGACATAACTTTTTTTGGAATATGGAGGATGCTCAATTCCATTACATGAAGGCTTCGAACATGAAAATAAAAAATTCTTGAGCTTTTAATCCTGTAACTCAAATCCATTCTCAGCATCTGTACAATTTTATAACTTGATCCTATTTAATCTGCCAATACTAGCAAAAATCACGTTTTGACGAGAAAATTTCACTACCTTGTTTGTGTCAAACTATTAGTTATTTTTTAACAACCAAGCCAATGCACCTGTACAAACAAAGAGGGCCTTCAATCCTGCCAGGAAGCAGTTATGCTTGAGGACTCTGATCGAGAGGATTAGAAACTTCGCTTCAACTGTTACCCGTGTCTCTCCCAAATTTTACGTCAAAAAGAGGGTGTATGCAAATTTCCCTGTCATCGTTCGTAAGATCCAAGCATAGCTATCTTCTTATCTTACTGTATTTTTGGATCCCTTCTTTGATCTCCGATTTTCTATCTTTTTCCTATCGTTCTCTGCAAAAAACTTGGGACAGTATCATCAATCTATCCTCCGACGAAGGACCAAGTTCTCAATCCTCAGCAATCTCTGTATACCATGCGATAAGTAGGATAGTGTGTTGGGTGACAGATGGTGAAAGTTTTACGGAATTTCTTTTAAACCTGGGAAAGGAGTGTGAGGGTGGAAGCTTGGGAGGTGTGGAAGATAATAAATAGGTTCAGAGATAAGTGAGCAAATCGGAAGTGAAGAATGGAGGAGGTTTCTCAAAGAATCATTTCAGAGCTCAGACGAACAGAAGAGAGATGAGGGAAGTAGAAGAACTAGAGAGGTAGGAGGGTCAGAGGTTAGTAACGAGAAGATATGGTTACAAATGAGGAAATTAAGAAGGTCCAAGGCAGCAGGCTTGGACGGGGTGCAGAACGAAACATGGATTTTTGGCACACCAGCCGTTAGGGACAGGCTAAAATAGATAGTCAAGAGGGTGAGGAGGTGTGAGGGATTTCCAGTAGAGTATTGGTTTAGAACTTGGTCACTTGCGTATGCAGATGACATAGTCTTGCTGGCAAAAGATGAGGAGGCATTGAAAAAGATGATGGAGAGGTTCAGCAGGTTCCTGGATAGAAGTCGATTAGAGTTAAATGTAGAAAAGTCCAAGGTTATGATGTTCAGGAGAGAAGGTGGAAGCGATAAGAAAGTGGATTGGACGCCGTGACGGTGCTGGAGGTGAAAAAGTTTGTGTACCTGGGTTTCCTATTTCGGAGGAATGGATAAGTGAATGGTCATATAAAGGAGAGGGTAAGGAGGGCAAATGTTGTGATGAAGCAGGTGTGGGGATTGGGGAAGAGGTTGTAAATAGGGTGAATAGGTAGTCATATTGTCAGAAGGGAAACAGGGAGGAAGAGTTTGGGGACATTGAAAGGTAGCCGGGCGTATAAGTTTGAGTAGAAATTCCTGGAAGAGGGGAAGTAAGCTGGTAAGGGGTTGTTGGTGGGAGAAGGACAACAGGAGAGGAGAGCGCAAGATGGAGGATGAGAAAGGTATTTTCGAAAAAGTTGGCTGTATGAGGATGCAGTCAGAAGAAGTCACGAGGAAGGAAGAAAGGTGTATGAGATGGTTAAGAGGAACGGCATGGAGAGAGAGAAGACAGAAAGGGAGGAGAGGACAAGAGGGTCAAGGTATAATGGGAAATACGGGTGGATTAGGCCAATGGAGAGAGCTTGATATTTGTGTGAGAAAGGAGTGAAAGGAAGCCAGGAGATAATACAAGGTGTCCAGTAAAAGGTCAGTATTGAATTCAAGGACATTTCAAGGACATTTTCAGAAAATTTCCGAGACATTTCTATGTTGTTTTAAGACATCAGGTTGCGAGTGGTGTACTCGCGCGCGAAATACGAAAGAATATTTTTTGCAGCAACCGTATCTATTTTACCAGAATCGTTTCGAAAAAAATATCATTACGAACGAATGTATACACGTATCTTTCAGCAGATCTGAGGTACATTTTTTGGGTTAGTTACTGATAATATTTTGAAATAATATCGGATTCGATAGAATATGGAAAATTCAAGGACATTGAGTAAAATTCGAGCACATTTAAGGACTTCTCAAGGACAGACAAAATTCAAGGACATTTCAAAGACTTCAAGGACCACTGGACACCATGTAATAGTGAGGTTGAGATGTGGAAGCATGGAGGGCTCTAATAGATTCTGGCTTCCGCAGGGGAAGAAAATGTGCAAGTTGTGTGGAAAGGGGTATGCAAAGGTGGAACTCTTGCTGAAAGAATGAGAGGCGGTGAAAAGGAGTGGAATTAGCATGGAAATAATACTGCATGAAAAAGAGGAGAAAAGGGTGATTGCATGGGGTAAGGGGGTGTTGGGTAAGATGGAGAGGGAGAGGAGGAAGTAGGAGTTATGGAGATAGATTCGTAAGGAGAAGAAGAAGTAGGTGTAAGATAAATGTAAATAATGTGAATCGTTGATGAAGAATAGCAAATAAGTCATGGTAGATAAGAAATAGGTAGGAACCGCGGAGGCAGAGTTTGGTAATGCGAGGCTGGCGAAATATAGGGAAATGCGTGCGAGGCGAAGCAATAAAGGTAAGGCAAAGAGAGCGAGCGGACGAACGAGTGGTCATAGTATTAAAGTATGGATGTATGACATTGTATAAAATGTGGACGGATGTTAGAGTTCAGCATTCGATGTAAACATTTCTGTAAAACATGGTGGTGTAAGCAAGTCAATTTTTCAAGGCCAATAGGCTGAAAAATAAAAGTTTAACTATCTACAAATCTATTATAATCTGAGTGTTGTACAATTATTTATCCATCTCAATCGCGAACTATAAACATTCAAGAATTTACTATAAACATTCTTGGTCTTTCGACCGCGGATCTTTTATCGCTCCAGTGACTTTTGAAGAAAGATACCATGATATCTCAGGACAGCTAAAAAATATATACCTCAAAATCCTATAATTGAAGAAAGCAATAATAACGCTATTCCCATTTGAAAATTTTTTTGCAAGGGGACGCCGGGAAAGGAATAGCATTGATAGAAACGTCCTTCGAGAATAAGAAGGTTGCTTGGAAACTCTTGCAGGATTGGTATGATAATGAGAGTATAATCGAAGAGAGTCATACGGGATTACTCATTCATTTACAACCGGTATCAAAGAAGTTCTCATTGTTTGCCCTACTTGATCGAGTCTAGGAGCACATCACAGCACTCGGTGATTCAGACGAGTCCGTAAATACTTGAAACACGTAACTAATTTTGATTGTGAAAAGTAAGTTCACTTTTCAGCTTCGCGAAAGATGGGACGACTTTTGCAGCGAAACTTATAGGCCTGAGCACTAATGAGAAAAAAACGTGCGTCTAACGGGTTTGAAAAATCCTACCAACACGCGCATCTTGCGTCAACTTCAAGGTTTAATTGCTATTACTGATCAGAGGAAAACACAATTTCCTAGTGCAAAAGATTCCATAGTCTTTCACAAAAACAACGTCAAAAAGCAGTAGGAAAGGCCCCACTTTGCACAAATTACCTACATCCCAATCACAGCGTCAACGAGTGTCGTGGTGGTCCCTGTTCAGAATGCGGAAAGAGACACAACTCGCTTTTGCATGTGTATCGCGAAAATACCGAGAATGACAGAAAA
Source organism: Neuroterus valhalla (assembly GCA_011762715.2). Classification (NCBI taxonomy): domain Eukaryota; kingdom Metazoa; phylum Arthropoda; class Insecta; order Hymenoptera; family Cynipidae; genus Neuroterus; species Neuroterus valhalla. The sequence goes on from WSXT02140687.1 coordinate 13,299, forward strand.
AGAAATCAAGAAAACTTGTCAGCTTCTCTTCTCAAGGTGCCAAAATATTCAGTAGATATAGATGTTTCTGGGTTAAATTAAGCATGCACTGAAGTAAAAAACTCAGTCATTGCAACAATTGAATCCCGATTCAATAATCACGAGAAATCATCAAATTTGATCCTTGTCGATCAGGTAACTAAAAAACTACCTACAATACCACTATATCAAAAATTATCCGGGATTCCAAAAACATTTATCTGGTAGACCCTGAATTCTACAAACGCGGAGAAATTCATGCCCTTTTAGGTGTCCCACAGTTTCCTAATACTTTACGTTCACATCAAATTGAGATTCCAGGTCATTGAACAATTTTTCAAAAAATTAAGTTAGGCTGGGTAGTTTCTAATACAATTTTCCCAAGACATCTCAACGTAGAGAAGTAGTATCTCATCTTTCTCAGGAAGAAGTCCATTCGACCTGAGATGAAGTCTTAAAATTTTGGGAGATTGAGCAAGTTTCTTCTGGAAAACAATCATCTAAGGAAGGAAAAGACTATGAAGATCACTTCGAACTTCAACCGAAACGAAGCAGAACTGATCGTTATATGTGACGTGCGTCGAAGAAATGGGGCTTACTCGAGAAAAATCGAAATCGAGGTTTTTACACCTTCTGATCCTTTATGTGTTGCTCCTTTTAATGAAAAAATCGGAAATCAATTTCGAGCTTTATTATTGCTGATAATTTAGTTTTTAGTTCGCTCTCTCACACAAGTCGCGTGTATCGGAACGGCTTTGATCGCTCGCCCTAAACAATTTCACATTTCAGAGTAAGCCCCCTTTCTTCGGTGCACGTCACATATAGTGTCCCTTCCTTTTGACGACGAGAAAAGTCAAATTAGCAATTCTTATCAAATCGTCTTCCGACGCTCCTAATCTCAAGGAAATGAATTCGCGAAAATTCCTATGTTAAAAGGAAAATATTCAGAGTTCATTCAGGAATATGAAATTGTAGGTCACATGTCTGAAGCTCGAGGCAATGTTTCTGATTACAACGGTTCCTTCTTACTCCACCATGCTGTTTCGAAAGATAGTTTAACCAAAGAAAAAAAAGAGTAGTTCTGGATGGCTCTGTCGAAAGTTCTAGCGGCATTATGTTAAGCGACTTACTCATGGTCAGCCCATCTGGACAGGATATTTTTACAATTTTTGCGCGTTTCCGATTATTCTAGCTTATCGAAGAATTCTCTGGTAAGGAAGTTTACTCCAACCTTTAAAAATATACGAATTAAAAACTTAACTTACGGTAACGCTTCCGCCCCCTTTCTTGCAACGAAAATTTTATCTCGATTTGCGAAAGATCAGAGTCATTCTTATCATTTCGCTGCTTAAGTTCTTACTCGCGATTTCTACATGGAAGAAATATTAACAGGCGCTGCTAGTTCAAAAGATGTATCAGATCTTCGCAACAAACTCGTTAAGATGTCGGAACGGGCAGGTTAACTCTGCAAAAATTGTCCCCAAATGACTGACGATCAATTTGCGATTTGAAAGAAGAATCAAGAACAGAACTGCTATCTCCCGATCCTTCAGACGCAATAAAACTTCAGAATTTTGCTCGAATTATAGAAAGGACGCGGTTCGCACCATGTAAAACAGATCGATAACAATAATAAAATAACTAAAAGAATTGTTATCTCTGAAATTCCGAAAATAATCGACCCTTTGGATTATTGGGCTCCGTTACCCTTTACGGCAGAATTTTGATGCAGTTTTTCCGTAAAATGCAAGATACATGGGACAATTAAAATTGAAATGAACGGATTCTGTGAAGCCCGCGACAAAGGATACGGTACCTGCATTTACCTCGTGTCCACTGATAAGCACGGCCAGCATCATTCATCTCTTGTGTGTTCGAAATCTCGAGTCGCCCTGGTACAGACAATACTACCGCGATCAGAATTGTGCGACCGTCTTCTGCTGTCACGTCTCTATAAGACTGCCGTTTCGGCATTAGAACATTTGAAATTTAGTTCAACTATTTTTTGATCGGATTCTACCGGCGCTCTCCATTGGATTTATACATCTTCACACACTTCGAAAACCTTCGTGTCCAATCAGGTAGCGGAAATCCAAGAAATAACACAGAACGTCAGGAATATCACTTAGAGGCACGTGCGCACAAAGGACAATTACGCCGATTTGTGTTCTCGGGGTTCATTGCCAGACAACTTCAGTTCCAAAATCAATTTTTGGCAGCGTGGTGCTCGCTGGTTTATCCAGGAGTAATGCAGCTGTCCTAAAATGAAACTCAAAAAGTGCGAAATTCCCCAACCTAAATACAATTTACCGCAGATTGCAATGCAGATGGCTTCTTTAAACAAATCTAACGATTTAGGAAAACCTAGAGAAGCTGGATCTTGTTTCCAACGATTTTCTTTCTTTGAGGAATTAGAACGCGTGATCGCGTATTGTCTTCGATTTCGTCACAATACACAAATTATTAATTCTGTGAAGTCAATAGGGGAACTCTCTGGAGCAGAACAAAAACTATCAACAGAACAAATGATTGGACTCACTCAAGAAAATAGCTTTTCAAAAGAAATTGGTGGCTTATCTCATAAGAGAGGTTATCGATTCAAAAGCAAAATTCCCAACCTCAATCAGTTCTTCAATGGAGGCTTACCTATGCAGACTTACCATATGATCAGAAGCACTCAACTCTGCTTCTTCGAAAACGTTACGGGACTAATCTCATTATTCGTGACACTCATCCCGCGTTAAAGCATTCAGGGGTCCGAACTACCTTGTATTCTGTATGAGAACGATACTGGCCCGTCAATGGGAGAAATGTAACACGTGGACTTATTCACAAGTGTGTCGAATGCTTTGTGCAAATCGTCGCGGTATTGAACATCAAATGGGAAACCAAACCGCCGATCGATTAGAATATTCGCGACTATTCCTGATAGGAGCTTTCTACATAAAGGAAAGACGATATCGCAATGTCAATAAGGTTAGGACCAATGTAGCAGTTTTCGTGTGCTGGTAAGCGACCCACTATGGATGCCTTCGCGATAGTTTAAAAATCGATTTCACGACGTGGGAAGCCAGAAAAAATCAGAACAGATAATGGTCTCAATTATTGAGGTGCTAGCAGACAATTAAAGAACTCAATCAACTTGTTAACTCTAAAAATCACAATATTTCAGCACAAGAGTTTTTAAACAATCAGGGAATAAAGTGGTCTTCTATTCCTGCTGGAGCACTGCACTTCAGCGGCCTTTGGAAAGCAGTGGTCAAATCATTTAAGCATAATTTCTTGCGCACAGTCGGTGATTTCGTTTTATTTGCGAACTTATGTTACTGAAATCAAAGCTATCCTGAATGCTTGTCCCATCAGTCCAATGTTCTCCTATCCTAATGACTAAGTCCCTTAACTCCAGGTCATTTCCTTATCGGTGAGCCATTGACAAGCTTTCCTTATGAAGACCTTCGTGATATAAGGCACACTGGGTTTCATCTTGGCAACACACTTAGCAGATGAGACAACATTCTTGGTGCCTCTAAACGGTAGCCCTCATCGGAGATGACAATGCACCACCAATGCAGTGGAGACTTGCCCGAGTCATCAATATCTATCCTGGGCGAAATGGCATCGCGCGACTAGTCCCTGTAGAGATGGCTAAGGAAATATACAAGAGAAGCGTAAGGAAATTGCGTCCACTTCCTCTGGAACCAACACACAATTAAATTAACCTCTCTTACTTTAAAATCTCATGATTATGCTCCAATATGCTACTTGTTCTCCATATGGCCGGCATGTTTCGTTGCGAAATAATCCTTTTCGGAATTCAGAGAAATAAAAATTTTATTACTCGAAGTCTTCGAAAATGAGAATAGAAAGTGTAGTATATGTGAGGTCGTGTAAATGTGATTACATGGGTGTGAGTACGAGCGAGGCTTATCTAGGCGAGTAGCGTAGAGCGCGTCGTTCGGTGTACATCATCGTGATAATAAAGTATCATCCGAATAAAGTTTACTAATTATTTACTCTCCTTGAATCACTATAACATTGATGTAGACAAATATATTACAGTGGCGACAAGGATAATCTGTGTAAAATAAAAACGTGTGCAGTTACATTGCAAATGGCAAGGAAGTGCACAAATGACTGAAGCAAAAAAATTGGGAGTATCATGGATTTATGGGTTAACAAAGGCTCAATTAATACGAACATTATAGGAAGAATATAATGATGATGAAGACAATGGAAAGGAAACGGTAGAAAATCTGGAGAAAAAATTAAAACAAAAGTTTCTGGAAAAACAAACAGTGAACGAGAAGAAAGGAAAAAGAGATCGAGGAAAAGTGAAAAAAAAATGGATTACAGAACAATTTAGATTCTGACAATGAGAAAGACGGATGGGAACAGTTCTTTTCTCTTATTGCTGGGCTTGAAGATAGAATTTTTTATTTTTGTAAGTGTGTTGTCACGATGAAAACGAAAACTATCCGTCCCATCGAAAAATAATCAACAATGGTTTTCTAGACTTTTTAAGGTAAACAATTTTTGTTTCTTTCATTTTTTTCATATCACGCATAGTTTTGCTCAAAAATGGAACTTTTCATTTTTGGTAACATTTTCTCGATTTAAACAAAAACTATGCATCTGATGAAAAAATGGTGTATATAAAATTTGTAGGTCTTTTTGAAATAATTTCTCATCTTAACGTTTTTTCGCACCTTGCATATTTTTAGCGGAAACATGCATTTTTGATTTTTCAAAAAGCGATTTTGATGGATAAAACCAGAACCATTCCTCAAGAATGGCTGGTTAACGAACTCGTCTTTTCTTTCGCGGCCTTAAAAGATTGTGCCAATGCACAATCCAATATGATAATTTTTTTCGAAAGTTATCGAGTTCAGTTTATTTTTCATTATTTTTTGTGCGATCAAAATTGGTATTTTCGATTGTTTTAGAAAATGCGAGAAGTTGTATAAACGATCTTGTACGGCTCCCAAGAAGAATCATTTTTTTGCTTTTAACTTTTTTTCAATCTTGCGTTATTTGGCTAAAACCGAGGCTAAAACTTCTCATTTTCGTTTCTATTTTTGAATTTTGAAAATGCCAAAACTCTGACCATTTTGTTTTTATCAAAAAAAATTATTAGTATGAATTGTTTCACTTTTTATCTACTACAAAAAACCGTACTTTCGATTTTTGATTCTTGGAAAAAAAAATCCAAAAAAATTTTCAAAATGCTCTCCCTCTTCGACTTTTTATACAAAATAGCTGGAAAACGAACTCGTCCTTTCTTTTTCAGTTTTGAAAAAATGTGCCCAAGCACAATCGAATATGATCCTTCTTTCGAAAAGTATCTAGTTCACAGATTAGTTTTCATTATTTGTTGTGCGATAAAAAATGGAATTTGCGATTTTTTGAGAAAATTCAAGAAGCTGTATTCACGATCTTGTAGGGCTCCCAAGAAGAAACATTTTTTCTCTTTGACTTTTTCCACCTTGAGGTATTTGGCTAAAAATTCTCATTTTCTTCTATATTTTTGGATTTTGAAATTGCCAGAACTCTGACAATTTTGCTTTACACCTTCGTAAAAACCATTTCTTCTGACACAGGGGGCCTCAAAACGTGGAGTTTTCATAAAATCCGCGAAAGTCAATTTTCACATAAAACCGATACCTTCTCATTCAGAATGAGAATGTAAAAAGAGCTGAGAAGTTAAAACCTTTATACGAACGTTTATGGTGAATGTAGTAGAGCTTTCAAACTAGCAAAGCAAGAGTTAAAATCCAATGAAATATTGGCAAATTACGACCCAAAGGGAAAATTAATATTAACATGTGACGCGTCAAACAATGTGTTTACAGCTGTCCTTGCACACGACACCCCAGAAGGTTAAAAACCGATAGCGTATGCCGCAAAAGCATTATCACATAGTGAAAAATCATACGCCATAATCGATCAACAGGCCAAAAATTCGGAGTAAATAAATTCTGATTATTTTTATGGTAACAAGTTCATACTTAAAACCGATCGGTTGGTGGTGAACGTACAAGAACAAAATGGCACGAAGAAAGAAGTTTCGTACCTAAATTATTTAAATGATTCAAAATTTAGATGCTTCAATTGGAAAGTAGTGAGTCAAGAGTCGAGAAAGAACCAAATTTTATCAAAAATTATTAGATGTGTTCATGAAGGGTGGCCGAAAAAGGACAAATGTACCGATGAGATAAGAGCGTATTATGTAGGAAAAGATGAACTGGCAATTGAACAAGATTGTTTATTATGGGGATACAGAGTAGTAATACCTGAAAAATTAAAAACAGAAGTTTTGCAAGAATAACATCTAGCACATTTGGGGATTGTCAAAATGAAGGCAATTGCTAGATCATTTTTTTGGTGGCCGAAAATAGACAACGATATTGGAAAAACAGCAAAAGCGTGTAATGTGTGTATTCAAGAGTAAGACAACCCCCCAACCTCTATATTAAATCTCTGACAGTGGCCAATTGCGCTGTGGCAGCGCATACACACGAATTTGATAGAGCCAGTGAGAGGGTGCAATTTTTTATTAATAATTAACGCATTTTCAAAATAGCCAGAAGTTTTCAGAATTAATTCAATTAAATCAGAAACAGTTATTAGAATCTTCAAAGAAGTATCCACACAATTTGGATTACCCAAACAGCTGGCAAGTGAAAATGAAAGGCAGTATATCGGAGATGAGATTGAATCATTTTTGAAAAACTGGACATTAAACACACTTTAACATCAGTAAAACACCCCGCAAGCAATAATACGGCGGAGAACTTTGTCAAATATTTAAAGAAAAAAAATTAAAGCATTACGGCGACAGGGAGTAAATATTAAGGATGCAGTTCAAATGTTATTATTTGATTATCGCACTACAAAACATTGTACAACAAACGAATCACCGGCGAAATTAATGTTAAACAGAAAACTGCGAACTCGATTTGATCTGTTACGTCCAAACACTGTAGATATTGTAAAAAAAAAAACAAAACAAGAAAACCAAGTTGTAAATAAAAAAGGTAGGCGACAAATGATTTTTAAAATAGGCGAAGTCATCTGGGCCAAAAATTTCAGCAAAAACATAAATAAATGTGAAAAAGCTGAAATATTAAAACAACAAGGTTCAGTCACCTACGAAATAGCCTGAGAAAGAGGGGGTGTAGATAAACGTCACACAAATCAGATCATCAGTTATGTTTCACCAAATACACAACCAAATGATGTAGAAGATGGTGTGAGAAGGTCGGAGCGTCTACGACTTAAACGGGGAGGAGTGTAGTATATGTGAGGTCGTGTAAGTTCAGAAATGTATTTGAAACGGATTTCTTATTCTCTCCTGTTTATTTAGTCTACGTTAATAAGGCTTTTGAATCTATCAGCAACGATTCTAAGGGCATTGATGGTATCTCTGTTAGCTACATCAAGAGAGGTATAGAGGTTCCCCTTCCTCACTTAGTTAAACTTTTCATTTATTCCATTGATTTCTGTACACTCCCTGCCCTATGGAAAAAATTGATCATTCGAACCATATCAAGGCTGAGAACCACGATTTTTAAGTGATTATATATCTCTTTCTCTCTTATGTCCGTCCTCTAAGGTTCTTAAGAAAATCATATCCAAACAAATGATTGAATACCTCCATACTAACAATAAGAATTATACATACCAAACGGAACTCAGGCAAGGCTACAGCACCCATACTGATCTATTAAAAATCACTGAATGTATAAAGTATGGCATTGGCTCGCGAATGATTACCATTTTGCTTCTTTTTAACTTCTGTAAGACAGTCAGGATATGTTGAATCATGGCATTCTTCTAAGCAAGAGCAAGAAAATGGGTTGCTCTGATGCAGTTGTAGCATGGTTTTCAGCTCATTTTCCAGATTGGCAAGAAGCGACATTTGATTCCGGTGGAAATATTTCATCTTACTTGTTTCCAGATACTCCTAGAAACCCTCAGGGATTTTTTTGGGACTTATCTTGTTTATATTATATGCCACTGATGTCAAGCTTTTTTTTGAACTTGTTAAATAAATCTTTAACGTTTGCGATCTTCGAATATATATTCATCGTACTCCTTGTGAAATATTTTCGGCGATCGAAACTTCAAATCAGACGACGTATCACTTGATTTTGATATAAGGATACAGAAAGCACTAAATGCATGTGTGCGATTTATCTACGACCTACCAAGATAAACTTAGGTTAAGGTTAAGAGTTAAAATCGGCGAAGATATTTCATGACCATAAACCTTTACTGTATCCTCAGATGACAGTCTTAAGGCTTGAATGAACTCGAAACTTAACTCTAAACTAAACTCGAGTGCTCCTAATGAGAAAGAAGTAATTCATCATCACTCTCAATAAAAACGTAGCTCAAGCCCTATATAATAAGTATATAAAATTTTGATTTACTAACCGTAGAGAGCACGAGTTAGGGTTTTCAAGACAACTTTGAAGAATCACGTCTTTTTCATTAGGAGCAGTCGAGCTGAATTCATATTGCGTGAGTGATGTTCGTAGGATCAGAGGTATGAGTTTTAGATCAACTTCATCTACTTGTGTTGACTGTACCTCTAGAAAGAAAGGTTCTTTGGGTAATTGAAGCTCTCGTTCTTGGTGGTTCTGAACCCACCTCAAGCAGTAGCACCTCCCTTCCCCCACTCATCGAATAAGTATTTGGTAGGATATGTAAGGGAATAAGAAAGAGGTAATAAGGAAACGTAAACCCATGGACACATTAGAACCATCTATCCAACCTCAAGTTGTAGCCCCTCCCTTCCCCCAACCATCCAATAAGTATGTGGTAGGATATGTAAAGGAATAGGAATGAGGTAAAAGGAAAATGTAAACCCATGGACACATAAGAACCATCTATCCCACTAAATTTATATCCTGCGATCCGCACCATTCCTTTAGTACTGACTCACATGGAATCCAGGAAACTTATCAAAGTTTTCCAAGATATTCCAAAACTGATACTACCATATTGAAATTCAACAATAAATACGTATTCTTTGATCCAAAAAAATCTCTTAGTACCGGTTCTTATGGAATCTCGAGGATTCATTGGATTTTTTGAAAATTTATATTGCTTTTCCCCGATTTCTCAATTCTGACTTTGAATTCGTATTATTGAACCAAAAACACATTACTTCCAAACTCTATTACCCTAACCCCCTGACTCCAGTAAGGAGGTTGGGGTGATAGAATTTTAGAATAAATTTTTTCTTTTTAATTGAGAATTTTCACACGAAACGTTCTAAGAAAAAACGGAATCGAATTCAGAACAGTCGAGTTTTTGTTCTAGATTCACAATCCTGATCAACGTGGTAAGTAGACGAATGTAATAAAGACAAGTTTTTTAGCATCAGAAAAAGGAAAGAAGTATATTACCTTCATGAGAGCTTCTAAATTAGGTTCAATGGAAAAAGTTTTTCTTTCGATGTTTGAAGAGAGATCCAGCTGCCAATGTTTCCATTGCAGAGTGAACTCGCTTACGGAATAGCCCCCATAAACGTTATAAACTGGCATGCTTCTGAGCGCGTTCTCAGCTGCGATAAATGCAGGACGATCTCCTTTACTATGCAATGCTAGAAGAGCTCTGACAACATCCAGTTTTCCGTGCAATGCGCACCCAATTATGACCTCCCAATAATTGATATTCTCAAGATCAGCGCCGACAGATTTTTCTGCTAAAATCTTCATTGCCATAAGCTCTCGAGATGGAAAATGAAATCGAATCCATTCTAATAACTGAGGAAGAACTACATCGCCTGGAAATTAAAATAAGGCAAATAATTAAAATGAAATATGCAAACGCTTAAGCTTACAACAATGTATATTTATAAGAAAATTCCATACCTGGTATAACATCCACGTACAAAATTTCTGTTAAATGCCAAAGGCATTCGACATTGTAAAATATGGTGAGGAAATTCTCGTACATTGATTTTTCCGCAGGAATCGACTTTTCTCTAAGATCATGCAGACTTTCAATGCATGCCCTCAAAATAGAACGATATCTCTTACTATGATTGAGCATGTCTGGTCTACTATCTCCAGAAGTAGAGGACTCATGTTTTTGAACCGACAAAAAAACACCGTTACTTTCGTTTACCAACTTCCGTAAAACGGGAGCAAATAATATAACTTCTGGTGATAAAAGGTGGACTTTTGCAGTACAAGGTGCAACACTGGTAACCGTATCTATAACAGAAACTTGTACGGAGCAATGTAGTTTATACAAGCTTACAATTTTTCATGTTATGAAGTGCTTACCTTCAGAATTTACATCAACATGTTTGTAAGCATAAACACAAACTTTATTAGGACCGGCCCATGCTGCGGCACATCCTGTTCGTCTGCATACATCATCCGGTATGTCCTACAAAATATATTCAGCTATATAATATGTACCAGATGTAGGTGTGGAAGAAGAACAATATTATTCTCAAGATAACAAGAAATACAACGAAAATACAAAATCAGTTCAAAAAATATTTAAATTCATGTAGAAAGTCTAAATCATATTCTATTTCCTCGTATTTTCCTAACATTTTCCAAGTCAGAAATGCTCAGACTAAGGCTGGTGTACGCATTCAAGTTCATATCAGATTTTGAGGGTTTCATAAAGCAAAGCACCATTCTGTCAGTGGGGCGAACTGTCTCTCAGCATATCTACGGACAAACTTTATATGTGGAATTATTTCTCAACTGCCCCAAATTCAAAAGTCATGTTTTTCAATTGTTCTTGAATTCTGTAGATATGCTCGCCTACCCAACAGCAGGTAATCCACAAATTTATATACCAGGATTATTAACCCTCCCTAAGTAGGGGGAGGGTAAATTTTCAACTCAACGCCTGCACGAGTTGTTTCTGACACCTGTAACTTCCTTTATAGTAACGCCATTCCAAATTTTCAAACAATTTAATTGTTTATCTACCATTTTTCGCAATTTGGGGGATTTGTTTCAAATTATTTTAGGAGAAAGCTTGACTTCATGGCATCAAAAGAGGTTGGCATGCAAGTAGGAATCTGCATTCCAAAGTAACTTAGAATGGTGTTAACCATAGAAGCATAAGTGGAAGTGATGGAGCACAAAGTACCATTTGAGGTGAAATGATACACGGAAAGACCCGAGCGAGCGTACCCTTCCAAACCTCTGAGCGCGCTCTGCGCATATCGTTTTGGGCCGTTGTGCTCTCGTTTCTTGGCGTGT
>WSXT02140688.1:0-10486 GCA_011762715.2 Neuroterus valhalla
ACTCATCATTTATTTCAGCTCCTTTGTACAGGTCGCATGACCTAAGCAAATATCGCAGCTACACTATGTATTTTTTTATGTATTAGCAAGCTGTCGTTTAATAAATAATAATAAATAATACTCGCTGCTCTTGTAACATCTGACGGGTTTTAGTAGGAAATAAAGTGTCACTGGTTGACTGCCAGGAGAGTCACAAGTGATAAATTTCAGGAGTATTGTAACCTGTATGAGTGCATTAGTTGGGCTCTTCTATTCTAAACCTAAATACTTTTTCCCAGTTACTCGCCTACAACTTTGTCAGGTATTCTTGTTCTTGCTGTACTGTGATTCCCTAATTTCCGTTCACCTTTTCTTCCCATGTCTCTTCATCATCGTCGATTCTATTTCCGGAAAACATCTACCTCTTCCATCATTATCACACTCTTTCCCCATTCGTTATCTCTCTAATTCCCATTTCGAGACCTAATCTTACCTAGAAACGCTCGTGCGATTTCGCCTGTCCCTTTGCTGTGTAGCTTTTCTTCAAACTTCCAGGCACTTTCCACTAGCCGAACAACCGATTTCTCTCTTCCTATTCCCTCTCTCAACATATATCCAGGACAACTCTAGCTATCCCCTAGGACCCACCCTCATAATCTTTCGCACATGCGCGTTCGCTATGGCCAAAATCCATAAGCTGAACTTAGAATTGCTTCCTCGCGCAACCCTATTCGCCAGATTTGGTCCCTCGAATTGTTTTCTCTTTTCAAACCTGAAGAAATGGCTCGGTGGAAAAATATTTTTCAACAATGAAAAGGTAGTGTGGAAGAAATAATTGTTGACTGTTGTGGGCCAGCGAGGGGTGGACGCTACTTAGCAAACAATCAGGCAAACAGAATATCACCTTCCGAACACAAGACAGGAGGCTCGCATGCCTCATCAGGCCTAAAAAATGTTGGGGGTTGCCCCGAAATATTCGAACAGATGTAGCCTCCGGAAGCTACGATCACAATAATTCTCCCAGAACCATCGATCCCGACGCAACCGGAGGTAATACGGCATCCTCCGACTCGTCGCCTCCGTAACACAGGAGATAATCGAGTCGGAAAATCAATGCATGAGAAAGGAAAGCACGCATACACTCATTAGAAGACAGCTCTACTCACCGTGCTCTCTCAATGCCGGGAGACCCCACTCACCGAACCTTCACAGACAATCCAAAAAGCCGTGAAGCTCCGATTCTTAGCTGCACATCCCCGAACGCCGATGAAGAGACGTGGTCAGGTCGGAGGCAGAACTAATACTGACATGTGAAGAACACAAAACACCGCGAAACCACAACTGCAAATGGAATCCAAATTCGACTCCGACGGAAGCTGGCAGAAACTGATAAATTATAAACACCCCGCCCGTCTCGTTCTGCGAACGAAATAATAAAACTCACGAATCTGTAACATGACAAAATGATGAACAATACCTGTCCCCACCCGCCGGGAAACCTAGAGCTAAACAGAGATACATCTAATCAAAAGACTGCGAAATATCCCCTTGAAGAAGTAACAGCAACTTACTGGAAGAAAACTCTCTCCACCCGCCGTGAACAAATAATTCTGAAAAAAGGACACATGACTTTCCACACTTTCACCCGCCAGGCGATTCCGCTTTACAGAGCAACCAATGTCATTTGAAATATCACCAACAAGTCACGAGCGACAATATGGTCCACAAAACTGTCTCTCGTCCGTAAGACTACTTGTTCGAGTAGACCTCTTGATTTCCAATGCCAGGTTCAGGATCCCGATTAGGCCGATGGCCCTGCATCAAACCTCGCCGCCAAAGAACTGTCCAAGTTACACATCTCAGAAATGAACTAACATGCGGACTACGCCCATGATGACGTAATGTTTGGAAGCACAAAATGATTCAGAAATTGATGATCAGCTACGAAAACACAAAGGAGACACATCCACACTATCGCACCTAATTTGTAGGCTCGAGCGCGAATAAACAGATGTGCTACTCCTAGCAGTATATCACCAGAGATCACTGGAAAAATAGGTTGAGGTCGAACAGGAATATAACAAAGAATAATGGATTCGATGAAAAATACCAGAATGAATAGTGAGATTCAAGCATAAACGATGAGAAGATTTGAAATCTAAGCGATGATATGCTGAGCCACCAGCTGCAGGCGTGAAAGCAGTTGCGATTAGAGGACACAATCTGGGTTCTGACAAACGGTTCAAATACTCTCGAAGAGTCCTAATCAATATTTGGGAGAAAAAAAGAATATTTACTCCTTAAAGCATTGTACTTAAGTTGTAAATCCGAGCACAAGTTTTAAAGGGATCGGAGGTCCAGAGGATGTCATACTGACATGGTAAGAGTAAAGCAAACGATAAGAAGATTTGTAATTGAACCAATGGTAGGTCCATCCGCAAGCTGCACTCGCAACGAACAGATATGACTTCGTAAGGAAAGCACACGCAGGGGGCATCATACCAGAAAAGGTTTGGAACGATGTTTTGGAGTACTCACAAGTAAAAAGGAAAGGATGAAGGAGTCATCTTTAAAACATGGTACTCGAGTTGTAAATTCGAGCATCAAATGCGACTGGAATCAGAGTCCAATAGAAAGGATCACTGAGATGGTTTAAGTAGAACAAACGACTCGTTCTGACGACATCTTCATTATTCAGAATATTCGGAAGAACATTGCAATTCTGTCAGTTTTAACCTGTCAGACGATACTCCCAGGAACATGCGGATGCCACGTGAATATCAAGTGAAAACTCAAAATGCCCGACGAGAGGCGTAGGCGACAAAGGGAGAGAACACTGGCACTGAGAGTGACAACGCCTCGGGTGAGCTTATGTTGAAACAAGAGGACAAAGCCGGGTCCCAGATTGGGGAAGTGTCCCATGCGACTCTATAACAGGAAACACTGTGTCCACTCCTGATTGCAAACCAGGATACAATTCTGTCACAGAAACAATGTTAGCATCCGTCAGCACTGGCACTTCAAGCTCGATCAGTTATTTGATCATACCATTTCTCAGTCATAGTCTGCATCAGGTTCAGCAATACAGAAATTCATGTGATTGTGTATATTTAGTTTATTTATTCACGTATATGTAGAGCATCACAAGGAAGATTGAAATACGGGATTTGGCAATAAACTGTAGAGGGTACATGTCTAATGCTGGGGAATGGCATCCTCAAGAAAACATTAAAAATGTTTGGTTGCTACTGTAGGAGGAGATTCTGGAGATGCTCAGTAGATGAGACAATACGCGTGCAAACGAAAGTGAAGAGCGTTCTGAAGAGTGTTGAATATAATAAGTCTAACTGATAAAGAACGGACTGCAAATAAGCTAGCAAAGGCTGCAAGGAGAAATCAGAGCAAAAGAGATACAAAAATGCAAAATGATTTCGAAAAAAATAAGAAACCGTTTTTAAAATGAGTGTAAAAGACAAGGAAAGAAAATACTATCACTGAGGTAGTAAGAATTAGGAATGCTGAGAATAAAATGGTATGAAATTCAGACTTTTCTTTTCTTCGGGAAACCAAAGAGTGGCGAAAGACATTTGCTTGCCCATAAATAGAATCTTTGAGGCGAAAGTAGAACTAGGGGGCGAAAGTAAAATAAGCAGATCAGCAGTGAAAATGCACACTCTTTTCTTTCACACATCCATTTCCCAATTCCATGTTTCTAATAGAAAATTGAGGGTCAAAAGTTGTGTGGCCACAAGGTGGTCACGGTCAAGAGGCGAATAAAATACTAAATGCAACACGGGACGAAAGGAGATGTTCCCTTCGGATGATAAATTACTGCCCCGGGACATATCTGCACCTTCCGTTCCGTGTGACATAATGAACTTATGATTCCTCGATTCAAGATAACTTGTATCTCCTCTGATAAATTGTTTCTCTGCACTGAAAAAATAACTGTTCCGAAAAGTGAAAAAAGTTTGCGAAATTTTAACAAAATAGAAAGTCTCTTTTGGACAGAGCTAAAATTTTTCATAAACTTGAAGAGCTACCTTTGTTCAATTTGATAAGCGATTTTTTCAAAATATGATATAAATTTACGAATAATAGGAAAAATTTATTTCAAAATTTCTAACCCGTAAAATCTAAAATCTTGAAAGCTGCATGTAAAAAAATGAATTGACAGTTTGTGAAGTTTTGACAAAGTTTCTATCCATAGTTTCGCGAGCTCATGTATCAAAGAGCCAAAAGCTGTTTGTGGAATTTTAACGAAGTATTGATCCACATTTTCGGAAAGAGTGTTGTCGATTCGAAAAAAAATCGATACGCTTTTGTTCACGTGTTGTATATGTGTGTGGACGGCGGAAGGTCATATATATTGATTCACAAGTTTCTTAATTTCTAATTTTAAATACAAATACATTCGCATATAATTTCCTGCCTATAACTATAACTAATACATGTACATCGCTATTTGTTCAGGCAATCTGAAGCACGCTACACTGTGAGTCTTATTGTTTGCATCGTTCTGCTATACTAAACTCATGAAGCGATCACCACTCGCGAAAAACTGATCAGAGATAAGTCAACATTTTTCGAGGCCTCAAATCCAAGGATGAGATTATTGAAATTGTTTTGGAATAGTTAAGGTCATTTGCTCACCAGATAAAAACTCTTCACGTTAGGAGGAACCTTTGAAAATTATACAAATTCAAGTACACATTTCATGAAGTATTAAATTTTTTCGGAGAAATGGATTTTTTACGCGAAAAAATGTCACAAATAAATTTGAGACGAGGAGCAGTAATTGCATTCAATCACTTCTAAATTTTCGTCATAAATCTTGATCGATAGAATAGTTCTAGTATTTCAATACAACGTGGTGGTTGATCGCTCAAATTTAAATTACTCAATTCAATTCTATTTGAAATATCTATATCATCATTCATCTTCCATAGAATAATATTCACAGCCGTCGAATAAAGAGGACTAGAAATTTCCAAGCACTCTGATCTGTTACGAATCATATGATTAACACTGTTTACACTTTGTTCATATACCGGCTCGATCCATGGCAAACATGGCGTGACTCATAAGGGTGGCGATTCGGCGAACGATTCCAAATTCCCGGTCATTTCCCGGTTCTTCAAGGTTCATTTTTTCAATTTTCCCGGTCAACTAGAAGCAACTATTTATATTTGTCGCAAAACACAAAAGTTAATTTGTATTCATGATGTTCATTTTGAACATCTATTAACACAACAGATCAAACATTGCAAAATAAATCAATTTTGAAGAGAATATTCTAATTTTCAGCGAAAATTGGAACAGGTAAACTTACAATTGAAAAAATCGATTCATGATAACAAAAATCTCCAACCAGAAAATTTTATTTTCAAAACAAAAAGATTAATTTCCAAATGGGAAGAATCATTTTCTAAGAACAAATATAATGTTTCAACATGATAGTCGAATTTCAAAGTCCAAAAATAATTGTTTTCAACCAAAAATGGAATCGTAACATTTTTAGTTCAAAAAACCAATTCCAAACCAAGCATAAGTGATTTATACCAAAAAAAAAAGAATTTTAAACCGAAGGAGTCAAGTTTTCAAACAGATAAATAACTTTTACTAAAAAAGATTATTAAACGAAAACTTGATTACTTAAATTTTAAATTAAGAAAAAATAAATGTTGAGCTGAACAAATAGATTTTCAAATGAAACCATGAAGTTTTGAATTGGTTGAATTAAATTCTCAGTTAAAAAAAATTACTTATAACAACAACAACAAAAAACCGTCAAAGAAATGATTACATTTATACACGAAATAATGAAGAATCAAATGAAATTGGTAATGTTCAACTGAAGTAGTTGAATTTCGAACCAGGAAGACGAATGTTCAACTGAAATGATGAAGCTTTGACTCAAGAAAATAGATCATTTTTTGACAAAAAATTAGTTTTCAACTAGAAAATACAATTCTCAACCAAAAAATACTACACTGAAACCTCAATCGAAATTCACCCGAACGTCGAAAATTTTCGAAATGAGCTCGTTGACGAGACGGTGCGGAGGGTTGGGAGAGGGGCGCTCTCCTCGCTCGACTCTCCGCCATTCTCGCGTGTATTCAGCCCTAACTGTTTACGTTTCAGCTCACTCGATCCTGTATGAAGGCCGTCGATACCCAAACCCGAAGCCGTCATAGGATCGAGATTCCAGTGTATTTTTCAAAAGAATGTCTGGAATTCAGAATTTTCGAAGAATTTCAACTTCCGAAGAAACATATCATTTACTACAAGAAATCGATTTTTCAACAAAATGTGTGAAGTTTCAACGAAAGAATTGAATTTCCAATTCAAAGAGACAAATTTTCACCTAAATGTCGAATATTTCGAACTAGAAAAGATCAATTTTCCACTAAAAATGAAACAGTTGAATTTTAAGTTGAAGTGATTCATTTTCAAATGAATGGATTTACTTTAAGTGAAAGATGAATTTTTGAACATAAAGATTAATTTCCTACACAAAAACCAAATTTTCCACGAAGTACATAGATTCTCAAAGAAATAGTTCAATTTTAAAATTCAAAAATCGATGTTCAAATAAATACTCGAATTTTTCACCATAAAAAGATGAATTGATTTCTCAAAGTAGTCACAATTTCAAACAGAGGTGGATTTGGAATCGAAATGATGCAACTTTTACACAAAAATTTGATTTTTAACAAATAAGTTTGAATTTCAAACAAGTGCATAGTTGACTTTTCAACTCAAAAAGGATGAATTTGCAATGAACAATGTAAACAAGCTTTCAATCATAATTCAGAAATACTTCTTTTTCGGAAGACTACTCTTACTCTAACGACTGCTTGAAGTACTTCCTTTATTTAAAATTAAAATGAGGGAACTTTATATTTTGACGAATTTTGAATTGGAGCAACAAATTTGCAAAAAGTTTTTCTTATAATAGGAAAAAATATAAATTCTTTCTCTCATGACGTATAGATATATTCAAATATTTTGGGAACTAGATTGAAGGAACGCTACATTTTTTAAATCAAATGATAAGATCTCTTTTTCATTCATAAAAAGAAAGCGGTCATTTCTCGTATTTTTCCGGTAGAATTTTTAATAGTCTACGTTGAATGAATGCCCGGTTTTTCATTTAATTTCCGGTTATTTCTCGGTTTTTTCCAGTCAATGAGATTCCCGGCCATTCCCCGGTTTCCCGGTAAAGTCGCCACCATGCGTTATTATTGGCATGGCAATGGTTTCCTTTCGATAGAAATCCGCGGAAGAGAACCGAACTTCGCCAGCACGAAGCACTTCGTAAAAAATTATAGAACTTTTTGAGACTCTTTCTTTGACTAGCAGTTTACTTTTTCGTTTCTGTGTTTGAGAAAATTTCTATTTCGAAAATTTCGAAAATTGATCGTTCAGATTTCAAGAAATTGATAGTTTTTTTTTAGAGATTGTAACAAAGTATGGAATAAAAGTTGGAAAAGCACTTGTCTCATAATGAATGTCGATTATTCGTGAAGTTTTTTACGAATATTCGTTAGTCTGAACTACTTTTTGATAAATGTATACGAAATCTCCTAAAAATTGTGGCCCGTCCAAAAGTGACATTATATTTTGTTAAAATTTCGCAAACTTTTTCCACTTTTTGGAACAGTTATTTTTTCCGTGTGATCAAATTGTTTGCCAGGAAAATATGTACAACTACAAAATTTTCCATAAATTTGGAAAAATAGGGGTTTTTTGTTATTTCCTCAAATAAAGAATGGTGACAGAAGACATAAGCAAATTTACTAATTTATCCATTCTTCTTTATGATTTGAGGACACTAATGAGGAAAAATTATTATTTATTGCTTCTTTGAGAAGCGGTATTGGGTATTTTAATTCTCCAGTTAAACTTTCTCTACTCTTTCATTTCAGTGGAATCACCATTTTTACTGCGTAAATTGAATGAAATTATCAAAAGTGTTCTTCATGTTTCGGAATAATTTTCTAAAATGACACGTTTCTCATACCCTGAGAAATTGTATGAATATTTTTCAGAACATTCAGAGAGTTGATTTTATAATTTCGTGAAATGCCTCATTTCCAAAAAATGATACGTGATTCATATTACCGCTATCTATGTAATCAAACGAATAAAAATTAATGAATAGTACACGTGTTCCAAGAGTGTGCAAAAATGGTTTGAATCGTATTGTGAAATATATTAGTATTGTGAAATGGAGAATACTATTGCTTTAGAAAAGTTGCAAAACATTGATCAAATTTTTAATACTTTCATGTCACCTTATCTTATAATTAGAACCTTTGTTACTGAATTTAATAGATTTTCTTATGAAACAACGAAATTTTTTGACCAGACTTCGTCATGTACGAAAAATGTTTTCAGAGAATAGTTGATTCAAAAAACGTGCAAATATTTGCTGGAGATCCTTTTATGATAGAACTCAAGGGTTTCTAACTCACTGGGATCACGCAGTTTGAAAAATCTATAATACTTCTTGCCAGGAATTTTATTAAAATACGAAAAAATCTTTGAGAAACAATTTGTATCTCAATACTATATACAAATTTACTCCAGATCATTTTATGAAGAAAAAAGTATAGCTTCTTTTCATATCATGTTAACATTTTCTCATACAAGGAAGAATACTTTTTTCAGCCAAGCAATTGATGCAATATAATATGATGAAAATTGCGCTCAAAAAAATGTTTGCCATGCAGGCGCGTAGTCAGAAGAAATTTTCGACGTACATGTAGGTTTTATTATGCCAAATAATTAAATTCATCATAGAGAATGACTACTTAAACTAGTGAAAAATAAATGATAAAATTAGTTTGCAACTCAACTGCAACCTCTTTGTCAGGGTGCTTTTAACGTGCTGCAAGGAATTGTACTTACAAATCTCAAATCTTGAAAAAAGAAATCCAAACAAATTTTCAAAATGCTCCCCCTCTTTCATGTTTTATCAAAACTAGCTGGTGAACGAACTCTTTTTGTCTTGTTGGTCCCTCAAAATAGGTGACAAAGCACGATTGAATATGATCATTCTTTACAAGGTTATCAAGTTTACAGATTATTTCCAATTATTTTTTATGCGATCAAAACGAGAATTTTCGATTTTCAGAAAAAATTCAAAAAGTTGTATTCACGATCTCATAGGGCTCACAAAAAGAAACATTTTTGTTCTCTAACTTCTTTCCATATCTTGCGTTGTTTGGCTGAAAACCCTCATTTTTGTTTATATTTTTGAATTTTGAAAATGCCATAACTCTGACATTTTTGTTTTCGTCAAAAAGAACTATGCGGATAAATTGTTTTACCTATCACTTTCTACAGAAAGCCGTACTTAGGATTTCTGAGTCTTGAAAAAAAAATGGTCTCAAAATGTGGACATTTGACAAAAACCGGGGGGGGGGGGGTCAAATTTTACATAAATCTAATACCTTCTCGCGGAGAATGTAAAAATATATATAGCAACGTGAATATTTCCTAAAAATTTTAACTTGTGTTATTGAACGTCAGTGAAAGTGACATTTATATTCACGTCTTCATTTTCTAATCGTGGTTTTTTCAGTAAAAATTGACGAATAGACATTTTTGCACACAAACTCTGTATATATTCTGATATATTCATGAACTGATAAGTGAATCGGTTTGCTCCTATGTCTATCGGTTATTTTCTTGAACAGGTTTGAATCTGCTACATGTGCAATGACAAATTCAGGCAAAGTCATATTGAATGGGTTTTCCTCTTTCTGAATGATACCATCTTTTTTGAGGTTAGACTACCATATTTCACACGATTTTTGAAATTTTATCAGTTACGACTCTTTTTACTTCTATAAGAAGTTATGGCTCCTTCGGCCTGTAAGTCCATCATATTCCATCCAAACTCCAGGTAAAGTATACTGTCGTGGTTCGAGACTCAACGAGTAACCAACACTTTCTCGATTAATTTTTCAATTTTTTGTAGTCGAAAATTTTTTCACATTTTAAAAATGATTTCTTTTTCATTTTTAGATTAAAGGAAGGGGGGGGGGGTCGTCGTGGAAAGTCCGCTCCTTCGACTCGGAGCAGCTACTTAACGCTATTTATTTTATTGGATAGTAGTACATTTCGTTACATTACATGTATGGAACAATAAGTGTAAATATAAAAGAAAATTTCGAATCTCTAGATTTCCGACGGCTTCACATTCAGACGTTGCAAATCAACAATTGTTTTGGATTATACATAATTGTATTGTATCAATTTATTCACAGCTGAATCTACATTTATTTACAGTGTATCATTTGCTCTATTGCATCAGATTGCAAATTGTGACTTTGCGAGGTCACAGGGGGAAATTTACCACTGGCGCGGTACCAAGCCAGTACCGACGGGCGGTGTTTGGTACTGGCGCGGTACTGGTAAAATACTGGCACGAATACTGGCATCATACTGGTACAACCCCTAATGATAACAATGTTCTGTACTGACTTCAGAATTC
>WSXT02140699.1:0-10486 GCA_011762715.2 Neuroterus valhalla
AATCTGTGTACTCGATAACTTTCGAAAGAATGATCGGATTGGATTGCCCTTTGGCACACATTTCGAGGGACCAAAAATACAAATTAAGTACGTTATACAGCTGTTTTGGATCAAAAATAAAAGAGGGGGAGCATTTTAAAAAAATTTTTGGATTTTTTTTTTCGAAACTCAAAAATTCTAAGTACGGTTTCTCATAAAGGTAAAAAGTGAAACAATTCATCCTCATGATTTTCTTTGATAAAAACAGAATGGGCGGAGTTGTGGCATTTCCAAATTTTAAAAATATAAAAGAAATTGAGAATTTTTAGCCAAATTATGCAAGATTTAAAAGAAAGTCAGAGAGAAAAAATGTTTATTCTTGGGAGCCCTACAAGATTGTGAATACAACTTTTTGAATTTTCTAAAAAAATAAAAAATTCCAATTATGATGGCACAACAAATAAGGACAAGTAATCTGTGAACTTGATAACTATCAAAAGAATGATCATATTCGATCGTGCTTTGGCACCCATTTTGAAGGACCAAAAATACAAGTTGAGTTCGTTAAACAGCTATTTTGGATCAAAAATGGAAGAGGGGGAGCATTTTGAAAATTTTTTTGGATATTTTTTCTAAGATTCAAAAATTGTGGGTACTGTTCCTTATAGTAGGTAAAAAGTGAACTACACAAATTGTTTACCTTCAAAAAATCTACAAATTTAGTATTGACTATTTTTCGATGAGAAGAATAGTTTTCGTTTCATTCGCGATAACGCACTTACAAAAAAAACTTCCATCTCCAAGCCAAACAATTAGAGACACGAAGAACAAAATAATAGAAAAATTGTTCATCGTTCTACAAGTTTTACATGAAATTTTTGGCAATAAGGTGTATATTTTATGTTTTAGTCGTGACAACGCTTTTTAAGCGATGTAAAATTCCATTTGCTAGCCAAACTATGCGATATGAAAATATTAGTGGCGAGTATTGTAATGAGAATGTGTTCCTTAAGGCCAGTAGAGCCTTAAGTAAACTAAATATGAAGAAAAATTGTATCAAAAATATAGAAAAAATCCATAATCTTCATAGAAGTAGAGGTTTTCAGCAGTTTTGCAAAATTTGCAACTCTGTGTATGCATTGCATGCATTTTGAACTGAACTAAGCACGCATGAAGCCGAGCGCGAGATTCGAATGACGCGCGCCTTAGGCAAATTTTGTTTTCATCAGAAAAAATATCCAAAATGAATTTTTCTACTTATTACTTACTACACGATGCCGTACTTACAATTTTTGAGTCTTAAAAAAATGGTCTCAAGCATTTTCAAACTGCTCCAATTTCATAAAGTTGTATCCAAAATACCTGACTGAGGAACTTGACCTCTATTTTCTGACACTAAATAAGTGTATCAAAGGTCAATCGCATACATACTTCACTGTTCTATAAAAAAAATGAGTAAAAAAACGTCCGTAGGTACGCAAAACATTTCAAATGTTAAATTTTATGGCTCAGGGTGTCATCTGCTTTGCCCGAAGAGATCGGCCGAGGCAGATAGTTTGAAACATTTCTTGCTTCTAGGTCAAGGAGGTTGATGTAATCAGATTATCAATATTTCAATTTTTCTTTCAGAAGTCTAAATAATTTATGAGAAAAAGAGAGGACCAAGTCTTGGAACTCAATTTTCATTTTCAATTGTAAAACTTTCACACATCCTCCTTGTATATGCTTGTCCTTATTCCTAGCTCAGAAGACAGATCGAATGGTTGTATGAGATTCCAATCTGCCTTATCCTGTGATATTTTGAGTTAAGAACTTACTCCATTTTGTTCCAGAAAGTACCGGGCATGCTCCGTGTCGTGTTAAGGAATTTGTTTCTCCGTTTCTTTTGAGGTTGTGCCAGAATAATGCGCTACCTTTTTTAGGCCATATGGTCAAGTCCAGCTCAGTGAAAACTGTGGCACCCCCTCCCTCGACTTCATTTAGCTGAAAGCATATTTCTTTTAGAATATTATCACAAAAAAATCTGCAGAATGTCAGTTGATTTGATATTCTTAAGTTCGAGAATAAAAAAAATGATAAGATTCACGTGTTTGTAACCATGTCCGTTCCTCTACGTTTCTCCAAGAATTATTTGAGCACACTGAAAAAAATAGGTTGTTGGCCTAACTAGAAGATAAAGGATTATATGTCTCTCATTTTATTGGTTGAGACACATATTTTGTGTTTTAGTGCTACCAACTTTGTTTGTTGAAACTACAATACGGGTGATAAAACGAAAAGTAAAATTGTTGTCCAAGCCAATGAACTGTTAATGTCATATTTAAAACTCAAGTAGTTGTCCCATCAATCTATTTCATTAACAAAGTAATCGACACAATTTAACATCAATTAATTAATTTACCTGGTCCAGAAAATAACATCAATGATTTTCAATTATATTTAGATTCAATAATCCAAGATCTCCGTTGCTGTCTACTAGCCGTTTATTTGTTCAATGTTTAAATTTTAAAACATGTAGCCTAATAGCTAAGTAGCCTAATCTTCGTAAGCTTGTGTGTTCATTTATAATGTCAGTCCCACCTAACGTCAAACAGCTCTAGTTTTATTCATTGAAAAAGTTTCCACTTACATAAAACAAAACCGTAGCTATACGATTTCCTATTCTCCTTTCTGTGAAATATCTTATTGCGTGGAGGTCCTCCGTCTGCAAGGTTACAAAGTTATGATTGTATCATTAACTATTAGCTTCACCTGGATTTTTCCATAATTTACTTACTTTTATGTAATCAAAGTGTGGCCAATAAAGGCCTCCGACTTCGTAATAAGCTATTTGGAATTCTTCGGCTGTATCAACTGCCAATTTTGTCATATGTTCAACTCGACGACTTAGAAGCTTGACGTGTTCATTTTCTGCATCGTAAAGCCATCCATTTTTGGCAATTCTTTCTTCGGAATCTTTACTTCCACCAGTT
Source organism: Neuroterus valhalla (assembly GCA_011762715.2). Lineage (NCBI taxonomy): Eukaryota > Metazoa > Arthropoda > Insecta > Hymenoptera > Cynipidae > Neuroterus > Neuroterus valhalla. The sequence goes on from WSXT02140699.1 coordinate 2,952, forward strand.
GTAGTATTAAGTACTTGCGCTCTTTTTAACTGCAGATAAGAGGGTATGCTTATTATCATAATGTATGTTGCAAACGCAAGCGTTCCCGAGTAGCCATAATAGATAATTCAAAGTTTGATAATTTCTAACCAGCAGAAATGCTACAATAGGTAAAAATCAACCGGATGCTATTTTTCCTTATTAAACAAAGTCTACAAAAAATGTGAAAGATCAACGAACCCTGGGTTCTGACAATTGTTTGAAAACCTCTATTTCTTCTTCGTAAAGTACCTCATGGTATAAAACAATTCTGGGATTCAGGTAGGCTTCTTCTTCTTTGAATGGCGCTATTTTCAGAAAAGGAATACCACGATCGATGTATCGGCATTTTAATTTATTCCTTATTTTGTCGGATAACGGAATTTCTCCTCTACAGAGATGATCATACTTCCTTTGAGCCGACTGAAATTTTAGCACATTATAAATATATAAACTTACTAACTCTGCCAAAAATTGGAGAGATATACATTAGTATCTAGTAATATATGCATGTGACAGGGAAACTATTGATTTTCTTCAATTTTCTTCAACTGAAATGAGCATTTAATTTTAAAAGAACCAGATAAGGGTTCCAAAAAAGATTCTTTTTAAAATTTGAGAAAAATCAGGCACCATGTCCACACCAAAACTCATGTGCATTTTATTAAAGACGTATCCGGAGTTCAAGCAAGTCGGCTTTAACTTTTCCGTATCTGAAATAAAACTCATGAACGTTTTTCTTTCTGTTTGGGCTGTAAAAGACGCATACTGAATTTCGATGTAAACAATGATCTAATCTTACAGCAAAGGAGAGGCTTCATGAAAATTATTCCTTATACAAAAATGTGGGAGGTGACTCATTCAAACTGTGAAATCGTCATCTGCAGTTTGCACGTACAATGCGAAAAGTCTTTCAAAAATCAGGACTTTGATTGAAAACTCTAAAAATATATGTGACACTTGAGGGACCCTTTGGATGACATCCTAATTTGCTCTTACCTCCACCTTGTCAAAATCATCTACGGAGCTTCCATGCCTTGTCTCGTTGTTTACTCCAAGATTCCGGGCAAACTTTCCTGGATAAATTGAAAGAGACGCGTTGAATTGTGATTCAAGTCGGACTGGGTTTGCAAGTTGACCCGCCAAGTGATCGGAAAAACTAAAAACCTTTTTGCGTTAGTCAGAGGCTCAACATTTTTTGGACAAAAACAGCAACCAGTTCCTGCTAATTTCAAGGTTGATCTCGTTTTTGCCGGTTCGAAGGTCAACACGCTACCCTGGTCCAGAATAAATTTAATAAGTAATTAATAAGTTTTCAGGTTTATGCTATTCAAGGTCATGTTTAAAAATCAGCGTAAGCAGGTTCCGCAAATTATCCTGTCTCTGATCAATGGTCCAAAAGAAGGTCTTTTAAATCTATGTATGGTCTATTTCTGCCTATTTACATATTTCTGTATGTGCAAATTCAATAATTTTACCCTTTTCTTCTGAAACATACCTGTAAATCGGTATTCTACAAATTATAGTCCAAATTCTTTCAGCAAATGTTAACAATCTATGTTTGAAAAAATTGTGATCGTCTCATTTGTTGCAAATCATCTAGCTAAAGGAGCTCAGTTGCCTTCCGCAGAAATCATGGGTTGTTGCTTACACCTGGGTCAAGCTTGGTACCGGAGAATTCAGTCCGTTGTTCAACACGATCGTACAAAGTCTAATCTTCAACAAAAGTTTATGGCAACTAAATGCATTAGTCAAGAACAGCAATTCCGTATTACTTTCCCTCTCTCCAATAAGAGTGTATTTTGCAGTGCAAGATTTGACATCTCATTAAATCTGGAATCAAATCCCGTATGGTTGAGCTTCAATATTGCTGATCATTCCCTTCGGAAGCTTTTGCGGAACTAGACTGTGGCCAACAAATGAACTAAAGGTGATTTGCGGAACCCTAAGTTGCCGGTGGAAATTATAGTAACATATTGCTGTTCTTCTTTCAGTGAGTATTAAAATTGAAAGTATCTGAATAGAAATATCATTTATATTTGCATGGAAACAGTGGTCAAGATGGCTTTTCTCTATTCTAGCGTTCGATAAATACTATTGGATATTACCTATTGCTTTTCTGTGTTCTTCGGAGTAATCTTCGATGTGTCTGTAAAATAATTAGGAGTTGTATGAGGGACAAAAATCATGATGAATCGAAAATTTTTGGTTAGAAATCCTGCAACGTATCTTTTTAATGCTTTTGAAAGTAAAAATTTAAGTTCCTTTTCTGGAGCGAAAAATATTTTGAATATTTTCGCTTTTGTGGCATATAGAAAACTTTCCCCGACTTTATCAGAATTAAATAATAATGAAATAATGAAGGAATACTACGCCTGCGCTGCTAACAGGATGTGTAAAGAAAAAAACAGAATTTCGTATCTTACTTCCTGAGAGTGGCCAATCGTTTCTCATGCTCCTGAAGGTAATCATTCACGGCGTCGATATTAATATCTTTCATTTGCTGCAAACTAGCTGAATCATCAATATCATCATTCGAAAGATTAATACTGGTTGTTCCGGTACAGAAGAGAGACATGACAACAGCATCGATAAGTAAGAATGATGTAGCCATTTTGTATTTCCTGAAAAAAAATTAGTGTAGACCATGCTGCAAAGTGGATTAAAGATATGGCAGAGTAGTATTATAGACAATTCTTGAAATCTCATTTACAATTCCTTGCCACAGGAAGGTAGGAATTTTTATAAGTGAAAAATTTCTTCTTTGGATTCATAATTATGCTTACTTCGTATATCTCCGATTTCCAGTCAAAGTATTTATTAAACATTTTTAGCCAATTTTTAGTCAATTTCTCAAGGCTAATAGGCTGAAGAATAAGCGTTTATCATTAACATTTGCCTTAGAGGGTAAACTTTTATATTTAACTATAATTGAGATTTATTTATTTCTATTTCCTGACTTATAGCTCTGAGATTTAGTTAATCGTATGTTGAGTATCGGTAGTATCGGTATCTGATACAAATTTCTAAAATGAAGTTTTGAAAAGGTTTCTGTATGATTTTTTCCAGATTTTTCCAAAAATATAAATACCAAGCTTTCAGGTTCTATCAGGCTTTTTCCCAATTGGGGATAAAAAATTTATTTGGTGCAAATAATCTTATAGATCAATCATAAAATGAATTAACTGCATTTTCGTTCGAAATGTTATATCGATTTTTCATCAGGATTTGTCGAAAAGAATCGCATTCAGTTATCGAAAATCACCATGGTTTATAGTCGATTTTGGAGAATATGAGCTGATACAGTCAAGAAATAAGTCAGCGAAGAGAAAAGAAGAGCTGGAATGAGGCATAAAGTAGGCGGAACGGAGTAAAAAGGAAATGGAGAAAATGAGAGAAATCGGAATAGGAGTGCAGAAGGATACAGAAAGAAAACGATGAGTATAACCAGTATTTGGATAGAAAAGAGGAAGGAGAGAATAAAATGTTGGAGGAGAAGGGAGGAAAACAGAAACAAGTAGATGGGAGTATGGAAAGTAATGAATTAGGAGAAGATAAAAAGGAAGAGAATAATCATATGACATAAAATGTAGAATGGGAAATATATTTCCTTGAATACTGGGTGAAGCGAAAACGTAAAACCATAGTATATTGAAAAGGGAAAACAGCGATAACCATAGGGTCATGGGAATAAGGAAAGGCAGCAGGGATGCATGGGATTTTGAATGGAGTTTGGAAATATGGAGAAAATAACTGAAAGGTGTGGAAGTGGGTGCGACAAGTTGTGGATAGAGTAGGGTTGACCAGAAATAATAAAAAAAGGAATAGTGATACTGATAGTCAAAAAAGAAAATCATTTGAATTATATATAGACCCCTACAAGTTAACGCCTTCCCCAAAATCCTGAATTCCTTCACCTCTCATAATAGGCCCCCAAGCAATGCCTGACATAGCCGACCCTGTGATTTTTCAATTCTTTTCCCCCCCCCCCCCCCTCCCCCATCCGCAGCCGGATTTTTATTGAAATCGCTCGCATGCACCTGAACCTTTGGTCAGGGGAGTGGACAACTGGATAAAATCTAAACTCCTGAGCACAGTGGAATATCAACAGGCAAGTTTAGATGTGGACATTCAATAGCATTGAATGCTCACACGCATCTCCGGTTATTTGTTGAAAGAATAACTCAAAGGAAATGGAATTAAAAAATAGTTGCTCGGAATAACTGCTTCATTATTATGATATGATTAAGCAGAAACTGAATTTCATAAAATTTAGTCAGATAATTTATAATAATTATGTTTCATTTTTTGATCGAGAAAGTATTAGAATCCTCCAGAATCTCGAACCTGAAGTTTTTAATTGATCTTTACATTGTGAAAACTCTCAAAGCGAGAAATCGAATCAAGTCTGTCCGTTTGTAAAAAAGTATTCTAAATTTATTCGAAGTCACTATCAATAAACTATAAGTTACCATATATTTCTGGAAACTCATAGGTCAATCACGGTATTTTTTTGGTTCATTCTTTCAGCTATCACCTTCAATACGAACCAAGGAGGGAAAATGATATATAGTGGGAAAAGTTATGTGTAAAATTAATTATTTTTATAAAAATAAGGCACAAAACAATATAAAATTATAAATATAATATCAAAAAAACTATATACAATTTTTCCGCCTAGGAACTCATGATTGTGAATTCCGCCAACGCAGTAAAATTTAGTTCAAAAGCAAAACTAATAGCATTTTAAACTGCCTTAATAACACATTCCGAAAAGGAAACATTTTTTATTGGATAAAACAATTATATAATGAGGACTCCCTGATACAAGAGCATTGATTATAATTTCATACATCTAAATATTATTTAAGAGACATACCTTTATTATTTTCTATTGTCTTCGTTAAACACTCTGGTTACTTCAGAACAGAAATGGGAGAAAATGTGTGGCAAAACCTGTTTTATTGTGTACTAAACTTTATCAAAAAGATTCGCAGAACTCTGTCGTGGCAATATCAAAAGTTATCAAAGTCACGACTTTGCCAGGGTATAATCTTAGCCTCATTTACAACTGACCGAATCCCTATTATACGAAAACTAAAAAAAAAAAAAAAAAAAAAAAAAAAAAAAGGATTTGAAAATCCGATTTTTCTGTGCATGGTAGTGTTTGCAGTACACCCTTAGATTTGATTTTTAAGTAATTCTTGTCTTCCTGTGCGCCAATTTTTTCTCTTTTCTCCTTCTATCAACTTTTCAAATGTATTTTTGCACTGCCCATAATCAAGTTTTAGAACTGACCATTTTTTTTAGAACTGCCCTTTTGATCAGAGCTGCCCGTTAGAATATATCCTGGACTTTGCTACAGGTTGCGAATTTTTGAGGCACATCTCCATACAATAATACGTTCTAGAATCCTTCTACAGCATTCATAATGATACACATATTGGCCTATGACAATCACAGTGTCATTGTAGTCAATCATTGTGTTTTCCGAAATTATTGTTTATTTCGATAATTCAGGGGCTATAAGTCATGCTAATAAGTTATCTACAACTTTGAACATTTGACTAACCTGATCTTTGAATGATAATTGATGATAATTGAACCGACTATAACCTCATTCGAATCAGCTATGAGTTGAATCAAAAAAATTCTAAATTGACCAAGTCAAACATTATGAGAGCAAATCAAGTTAATGATTGAATAGAGTTTTATATATACTTTTATATCTATCGAAGCGTTTTGGTGGGTGGTCTCAAAAAGTGGACACTTGATGACAACCGGGAGTGGGCAGGGGGGGTTCCGAACATATCTAATAACTTCTCTGATGAGAATTCAAAAATATAATATCTGAATATCTGTATAAATATCTGTATAAACAGCTTGTGAAACTCAAAAGCAAAATGTCGACTACTTTAATTTGATGAGTGTGAATTCTCTTTTGTTGAAGCTTCTCCGGCTTTAACGAATATATTCTCATCACGTGTCTCATGATGCGCACTTGGTCGAAGTTTGTTCAAAACGGTGGAGAAGTTTTGTTCTCTAATTTTTTTCACATGTTGTATAGTTTTTCTAGAAATTCCATTTTTTAATTTTATTTTTTTACGATTGAAACGAAAACTACACGTCCAATGAGGAAAATTATAACAAATTTATGTTGGTAACATAAGTTGGTGAATTTAAATATTACTAGAAAAATACAAGAACAGTTAAAAAAATGATTTGATTAATAAAGAAGCCTCTTCTTCAAATGATAAAACTAACAATAAAAAAATCTGAACGATAATAGTTCAAATAATATATATTATAAATATAAATAGATCAAAGAGCTACTAACTTTAGCTAATGTTTTTAAACAAAACGTTGGTAGTGAATTAATATTTGATTCGAATGTCTTAGTCACTCATAATTCGAAAGTTGGTAACCAAATATAAAACAATATTTCATACTTAATTGGTATTTGAGAAAACAAAAAGGAAACAATTACTAGAAGAGAAAAAATTGTTAGTTGATGAATGGAAAAAACTCCAAGATAAAATGAAAGTATTACAACAAAGGATCAAAGGAGAAACAAAATAGTTAGATTGTAAATTTCATTTTGAGTAAATCTTGTTTTTATGTCCTAATTATCAATCCAAAGATTTGAAACTGTTCCTGTCATACTTATGTTGTAAGAGTATAATAAATTATTTCTTGGTTATTCGTATAATTTTCAATGCTAACTGTATCATTACTTAGTGATGATATAAAACAAAATTGTGAAATTAGGAATAAATAAATTAATAACTGAAAAAACAAATTTTAGCCTAAGTGTATCAGTCGATTTTGTGTTTCATAATTTGGGACATACCTGATGGAACACTCGTACATGTTGGTTTGAACTGTTTCATATATACGGCCATAACTACTTATCTCGTTTTTTTATCTAATTTATTAATATTTTCACCTAAAATTCACTTGGTAATCACTATTTTTGCTTCAGTAGATATCAGGCAAACAATTACCTTGAAAAAGTTGGATTTTTCAACTCTTCTTCCTTTTGAATAATGTCAAATATACAACTCCTATCCATAAGGTGTTCCATAATATGGCCCTTTACCTCAGTACGAAAATTCTTTCAAAAATTGAGGCTTTGTTTGACAACTCTAATAATATATATGACACTTGGAGGACTCTTTTGATGACATCCTAATCACCTCTTACCTGCACCTCGTCAAGATCATCTACGGAACTACCATGTATTATCTCATAATCGACTCCAAGATTTCGGGCAACCTTTCCTCGATAAATTAAGAGAGGCGCGCTGAATTGTAATATGACTAAGTATTCCTTCAGATAATGTCCAGCGTGCCTGTAAAAAAAAAATTGATGAGGGCAAATATCATAATGACTTGGACAATTCTTGTAGGGTGTCGAGTAAAAGAAATGCCGATTTCTTATAATAACTGGCGACTTAATTATTTGATTTGCATTGCAGGCAAGGGAACCCCATGGCCCTTTGGCGGGAAGCTAATTGT
>WSXT02140710.1:0-10486 GCA_011762715.2 Neuroterus valhalla
AAAATTTTACACAAATCTAATAACTTCTCATAATGATGAGAATGTAAAAAACTATTTGAAAAACTATCTTACTGAAGAAAAAAGTATTCTCGAAAATGAAAGGTATTTATAAAGTAGACTTTCAGAACAGTCGAAAATTAGTTTTTCAAATAAGAAAGTAGTGTAAAAAGAATTTCGAAATAAAAAAAAAACGTATTCGAAGGGAAATATTTTTTCATGCTTTTCTGTATGCGCTTACTATTATCACTATCAATTTGACAAAACTTTGTTTGCCACTTGCGACAGAATTTTGAGAAAACCAACCAAAAACTCGTCTTTGTGACTTAAAAATTTAACTGCTTGGTTGAAAATAAATTTGTTGTGGTATAGGTTTCAATTTTATTCATAAAAGTTCAGCAACATGGATGAAAGTTAAACTAATTGGTTGAAAAATTAATCTTTCTCCTGGTCAAGAATTTAAATTTTTTGTCGGAAGTTTCTCTTTTTGGTTTAAAAAAACAACAATTGCTCAAAAATTCATGTTTTGTGATGAGAGTTCTTCTTCGTTAAAAAATAATTCTGCTTGGCAGAAATTTCATCTTTATTTTGTTGAAAAACCCAAGTTTTTGGTTGAGAAATGATCTTTTTTGGTCAAAAATTTTATTATTTGGTAGAAAATTCAAAATTTTTGTGAAAAAAAGTATTTTTTTCCGGTTGAATAACAAGGTTTTCATTGCAAAGTCAACTATTTTGGCAGAAATTCAACTGTTAGCTCTGAAAAAATAAATTTCTTTGTAAATCTAACTGTTTGGTTAAAAAATTATTTGTTTTCGTATAGGATTCAACTATATTTATGGAAATACAGCTTCAAGGTTGAAAGTTGCACTACTTTGTTAGAAATTAATTTTCCTTTCAGTTGAAAATCTCTATTTTCTGAAAAATCTCTATAGGTAGAAAGGTGCAAGTGTTTGGTTAAGAATTTATTCACAAGTAATGTTATTTGGCAGAAAATTAGAAAAATTTGTTGTATCTTTTTTGGTTGAAAAACACAATTTTTTATGTAAAGTCAACTATTTTCGTAGAAAATTCTACTGTTCAATAAAAAATACCTTCTAAGTTGAAAATTTTTACTAGTGTGCTCAAAACTCAACTGTTTTGTACAAAATTGATTTGTTTTGGCGCAGAATGAAAATTAGGCTTTTCAAGTTGAAAATTCTACTTTTCGGTGGGAAATGCACTTTTTCGGTGGAAATTTATATTTTTGTGATTTTATTTACAAAAATTCTCCTCTTTGGCTGTAAAATCAACTGTTTGGTTAAAAATCAATCCGTTTGGCTGAGGATTCAACTGTGTTGTGTTAAAAATTCAAGTATTCGGTTAAAAGTTTGACAACTTTGTTAACAATGTATTTACCCTGTTGAAGATTTGATGGTGACTTAAACTTTTTCTCCCATTTTTTCTACACTCCGAAAATAAACTTTTTCCAGTCAAATTTTTTTTCAACTCCATTTTAGGTTGAAAATTGATAGTTTCTGTTCCAGAATTCAAAAACCTGCTTAAGAATTCATCTTTTCGATTTAAAGCTCACCGACTCTGTTAAAAATTTAATATTTCTACTCAAAATATTAGGGATTTTGAATTATGTAGGCCCTTCTACATAGAAATAGCAAATAAATCGTTTACAAAATACTTCTAATTGTCCTTCAGCGCGTCTTGTTATTCTAATGTAAAAATTCATGATTGTAGCTGTTTTAGGAAACTTTTTGTATTCAAGGGAGAGGTGGGATTTTGTAGAAAAAAAAATTGGAAAACTGATCCCTAAAATGTTAAAAATAGATTTTTTGAAAAAAACAAACAAAAAATATATGTGACATAAATAAATGAATTCAACATTTACGAACGTGCATTTGTCTCTGCACAATAGTTTGAAACTTCAACCACATGTACTGCATTTAACAAGCTGAAATAATTACAGTTGACCAATGCTGTGTAATATCCTATCAAACATTAATTGTTTCGCTACGTATTCTAACAACAAGCCTCGTGCAAGGTAAATACAACTTTGTTCTCTACAAACAAAGGACTTTTCAAATCAAAGGAAGATATGCTAACGTAAACTAAATACAGTGATAAAAATTAGCAACAAAGCACATTATGAATTACGCGGTTTCGTTTATCAGCTGTAAGTCGACAATTAATACTCCAAAGATAATTTACTTATTTTTCGTTTTATCAGTGCAAAATATATTGCTGTGTAAACATCAATCTTCAAAATCTTAATTAAAATCCATTTAAAAGCGTTTTAACCAGGCCCTAACCTCAAAACTGAATTACCTTATTATATAGCATAAATACTAGAATTTTACCATAATCGAAGAATTCCGGACTACAATTCTGGAAATAAGGATTTTTCAAATGGAGTAGGTTCAAATTATTTCGAATTCATGAATTGTTCAAAAAGAAACATTTTTCAGCTCTAAGCGCTCAAAATTTATTAATATAACTATAGATTAAAATTATTTTGGTGTGGAATTTAATGAATTGGACTGAAAAATTATCAAAATCTGAATATTTTGAATTAATCATGAAATTGTGAAGTTTCAGATAATTTCAAATTAGTAACTTCCAATATTCAATAATTTCATGTTGAAATAAAAAAAATTACAGTTCCAAATTGGAAGAATGAAAAACGTTCACAATCGAATTGTTTTAGATTAAAATTGAGATTATCATTTCAAATGGAAAGGATTTAAAATGTTTCCATTCTTGACCAAATGCGTTAAAAATGAAATAATTTGACATTTAGAGTATTTGGAATGCAACATTTTCAAATAAAAAGCCCTCAAAATAAGAATAATTCAAAATTTATTAAATATTTGAAATTATAGAATTTTTAGTTCAAGCTATCAAGAGATGTAATTTTGTCGACCAGGGTAGATTAAATTGAGAAAAATATGGAAAGAATGCAAACTACTGGATCCTGCATTATTTTCATCTTTTTATCAACTTTTTAGTTTTAGGTTCAAAAATGGGACCATAAGCATTCGGAGTCTTTCAATTTGAAATTAAATCGGTCCGAATTGATATACGTCAAAGGTGAACATTTCTGAATCGACCTTCGAATGGAAACATTGTTTAAAAATCTGTATTGAAAAACGTTCAAAATTGTATCATTTTATACTTTGAGTTTGAGGAAGCATGCTAATAATTTCAAATAGCAAAATTTCAAAGATATTAAAGTTTGATAATTATGAATTCAAATTTTCAAAATAATAGAATTTCAAATGATAATTAATTTGAATCTTATCATTTTTAAATAAAAACGTTCAAAATCAAACATTTTTGGATGAAAAGCTTCAGAAACTAGAATAATTGAACATTATTAAAATATTGGAGTTGAACAAGTTTCCCTTTAGAGCTTGAAAAGGATAATATGATATTAGAAGTTATTAAAATTTTACTAATTTCAGATGAGCATTCAAATTCTCAATTTAATTTTGAAAATTTAATAAATAATTGGAATCATAGAATTTCCAATTTGAACCTTAAAAAAAGGACAAAAGGCATTCAGAGTCTTTCAATTTGAAATTGAATAAGTTCGAATTGATAATGTCAATGGTAGACATTTCTGGATTGACCTTTGAGTTAAAATATTTGTGAGAAATCTTTATTTAAGAACGTTCAATACTGTACAATTTTACATTCAAAGTTTAAGAGAAAGCAAATTTCAAACTTACAATCGAACCACTTCGAATTTAAAACTTTGAAAATTGAATTATTTCATATAGAATTACTAAAGTTTTAAATATTTAGATTCAAATTCTCGAAATAATACAATTTCAAAAGAAACAATTTGAATTTTTTCAATTTTGGATGAATACGTTGAAAATAAATATTCTTATACAAGAAGTTTCAGAAACAAGAATAATCGAACATTGAAAAAGGTTCGAAATTAAACAATTTGCAATTCAAAGTTTGGAATAGGCCATTTTATTTAATACTGAAAATAATATAAATTTCACCATATCTGGATAAGCACTACAACTCCTCCAATTCGAAATTGAATAAATTTTGATTGAAAAATGTCAGGATTTACATTTTGATATTGACTTGAGTAATATCAAATTGTGAAATACTTCAAATTCAAAATGTTAGAAATTCCAAAATTTCAGATTCCATGTTTGAAAATTGTATATTTTTCTTTATTCTGATGAATTTTTCGGAATCTAACGCTAAATTCATTTGATTGCTTAGGATTCAGAAACTAATTGTAAATCAAAATCATGTTCAGTTAATAATAGATGAACTTCTTCTGAATAGTTTTTAAATCTTCAACATTGTAGAACGAAATTAAATTATTAATTGAACAGTAATATTCGTGGAACTACTCAGTTTCTCTAATTTTCTTCTCCAGTTGATGAGTTGTACATATTTTTATCATTGTATCGGTTGAAAATAATTATGTTTCATAGTGCAACAAAAATGCAACCAATGCTTGGTTGAACAACTAATTTTAATCCGGTATTGCTAACATTTTATAGTTTTGAATTTAAATGATCACAATATTGGAGGGTTTCAATATTTTGAACTAAAAGCCTGAATAAATATTTTTGCTGAGGTTCATTTATTTCGAAAGCCAAAAGATGTTCAATTTTCTTGATAGTTGAGTAGGGTTTCAGTTTCAACGTCCGAAATGGTAGGGCTTCGAATTTCAAAAATAAATATTCCCATTCGGAATTTAATCCCGCATCTTTTTGTCTCTATACAAAAATTCGTAGCTTTTAGTTTTAAAATTATTTATGAAAAACTTTTTTTTTCATGATTAAAACATCTTGCCTCTGACTCAAACTCGCGGCTGATTGGAAAGTTTCATTTATTTGAACAAATGTTAATAATTTCGTCCAAGACGTTGCATAATTCGAGCACAAACAAATTCCAGAAGATCTGATGCAGCTTTCTGAAAAGTTCAAGCTCAATTGAAATAGTATAGTTAACCAACTGCTGATATTTCGATTTTCTGGCCTGATCGGTTTGCTCCCGCGTAGACTACGGCCAGGCCGGAAGCCATTACCACAGCCTTGATCATAAGTGTGCCCCACACCCAGTCGAGATTTTGTAATTGAAAATAAGATGAATGAAAAAAAAAAATAGTTCATTAATCATCGAAAATTGTTTTTAATATTGATATGGATATTTTGTTCCCAAGAATATTAATGATGTAACATTTTACTAACTTCACTAAATTTATATTAAACAACGTAGTTCTGAACGATTTGGAAAAGTTTCCAATTTTCACAAAATTGTTAACAATTGGAAAATTGAGACCTGTTTCTAAAAATATTTTTTTTCATCTGTTCATTGTATTTAAAAAAATGATATGAGACCAATAGATACAGACAAAAAAATATTTTTAGAAACAGGTTCTAATTTTTCAATTGTTTACAATTTTGTAAAAATTCGAAACTTTGCAAAATTGTTCAGAACTGCTCTCAAATACATCAAAAAATCCAAATTGAGCATCAGAGATGGATGTAAATTAATAGGAAGCAGAAACAATATTTATTTAAAAATGATAATTTTGTGTGGGAAAAATACGTTGTGGAAAATAAAAGCAGAAACACTATTCGAGCAATAATAATTTTTTGTGAAAAATAATTTGTGTATGAAAAATTTTGTGTGGAGAACATTTTGTGCAGATAATATTTTGTGTAGGAAGTGTATTTTCTCAAAACTAAACGGGGAGTTTATTCATTTTCCGGATCTTTATGACGTCCATGCTTCTTGAAGTGGTAACATTCAAAAATGCTCATAAGAGAAAAAACCTATTTATTATAAACCACTATTTTTTATATTTATCGTGTTTCGAATTACAAAATCTGGACTGGGTGTAGGGCATACTTCCGCTGAACGTTGGGGTAGCCGGGTACCGGCTACTAGCCTAGCCGTAGTCTACGCAGGAGAAAGTCAATCGCGCCAAAAAATTGAAAACATCAATAGTTGGTTACCAACTATTTCAATTGAGCCTCAACTTTCCAGAGAACTTTTATGAACCTTTCCGAATAACTTTCTCGCTGACACTTTTCGCTAGCTCAAAATTCGCTCAACTCCCGAAACGCTGGAAGTTCTTTGTGCAAGAATTACGCAACATCCTGGAAAAAAAATTATTATCATATGTTTAAATGGATATTCCGAACTTCTGCTCACGACATCGATCTCAGAATATAACATTGCATATTTCCTATCAGTTCTATTCGAAAATCTCAAACCTGAAAAACCTCTGAATTTTTTTGTTATGAGGAAAAAAAAGCGGACTGTCCCACTCTAGAAAAATAATTCTATTTCTCCTTTTCGCATTCGGCGCCTCCATTGTTGTTCTACAAATAAAACCATGCAGAAACTAATCAATCCAAATTGAATTATTCTAAATTTAATAATGTTCTAAATATAACATTTTCAACTCAATGCCCCTAAGGATATTTTTTTTTGTTCAAAAAATTGAAGTGTACAATTATTTGAAATTGTGATTATAGTCATCTTGCTTCATATTCGTATATTGTTAATAATTGGCAGTGCAGTGTTTCTCGCGCGCTGTAGCGCACGTATAATATTGCTCGTTAGATAATAATAGTCTACTCCTGTTTTGAATCAAGTAGGCCTTGATTAACAGAAAGATGTAATTATAGTATTTACCGAGTAAAATGAGGAAATTTAATATTAAGGTAAGGGCCTGGTTCCATCGGCCACAAAATTGGAATCAAGAATTAATATCTATTATCCGCGAAAATTGGACATTATCTTTGAAGTATAAATAGAATTAATTTTATAGACACAAATCAAACGGTCAAAAAAACGTTTTCAGATCACTATATTATTGTCATTGGCGATTTCGTCCGACGAATTCCAACAAACGTGAAAAAAAGCTGGAAATAATGGAATCGAAAAGAAACGATAGAGAAATTTTCTTTGAGATTTTTTTTTCTCCAATTTTAAAGTTTATAAAAAGTGAGGAAAACGATCCCTGGCAATTTGCGCTACGCTATGCAACTTTTTAAATCTTATTAGCAAAACGCTCGAACGTCTTGTGAACTCTCGAGGGAAAACAACTCATGGATTACTCCGGATTATCGCATATTACATCCGGATTATATTGAGTTACTCCGGATTATATCGGATTATATTGGAATATCCTGGATTACTTCTCTATAAATAATTTGACTGGCTGGATTACCTAATGTTACTCTGTATCTCATAAAATTATGTTAAATTACTCCGTATAAATTATTCTTCGGAAAACCCAGAGGAATACACCACTCGCACTGAAAATTACAATAAAAGTTTCCGAAATGTTATATTTTCTATTATTCATTATAACAAAACAAATACATTCGAGAATTTCAACAAAAAAGGGATGAAAAGCATTTAGAAAATTTCACATTGAAAAAAATGAAATAACAATAAAGAAGATTCTTTAAGCTCTGAACGAATGGTATTTTCTAAGAAATATAAAAAGTAGGAATATGAAATTCTACTTCGTACCTTTCGATAATAATATTAGTTTAAAAAAACTTCAATTTGTTGAGTATATATCAGTGATTTTAATGTCTTACGATTATTAATGAAATTTAGACTTGATGGTTCAGTGAATATGATTACAAAAAAAAGCCTACAAAAATTATTCATTTCAATACATATTATAATATAATATAAAATGTAAGCAAATATAATTAAGAAATGATAATAATCATTATTATTATCTAAAGTAGTTTTCTCGCAATCAATCTTCAAATAATCAATAAATAATCATTCGCTAATACCAAAATATTCCAATTAGGAAACGTACTAAGATTGAATAAAAGTGTCTAATATGCTTTAATGTGACTAATTTTTTTCAATGCAATAAAATTCGTAAGCATTCGATGATATTTACAAGAATTCCGGGTGAAATCAGAAGAATTTGAGTCATTGATGAAATACAGGAGAATGCTAGAGAATGAAACAAAGTTTGAAGGAAAAAAATTCCCATTCTTGTGAGTAAAATGAGAGTAAACAAGATTTAGGAAGGATCTAACAGGAAAATGAGTGGTTTGAAAAGAATTTTGAAACATAAAATAATGAGTTCATTGAAATTCAAGCGAATTTATAGAAACCCATGGGAAATAAAAGAAACTTAATAAAATTCTTGAAAACGGAGCACTACAGGGTGAATAAAAAAACAGTTAAAACTAACAATATCTACTGCAAAACTAAACAATTTCGAAAGAAATGAAAGTGAATTTAAAAAATTCAAAAGAATCCCAAAGAAATTTTGAGACTTTGAGATAAATTAATAAGAATTTAGGATAAATATTAAATTAATTTTTATTATTTCCCATCAATATTTTTTTTATTTCAGTAGAACAGGAGTAAATTGAGAAGAATAGAGGAGAATTCAAAATAATTCACTGATATTTATAAGAAGTTCAGATGAATTCTGAAGAACTCAGGGAAATAATCTAACGGGTTCAAAGGGATTTGAAAAGAAATAACAAAAAACAATAAATCCAATGAAATAAAAACGTATTTAAAGAAATTATTATGAAATGAGACAAATTAAATAAAATTCATAAAAGTTGTAATCTACAGGAAAATTCAAAATTAAATATCTGAAGCAACAAAATCCATTGAATTGAGTACAGTTACCTGAATTTTACTCAATTTAGATGAATTGATAGCAATCCGATAAAGTCACGAGGATTCAAGGTGAATTGAAAAGTCTTTAGGGTGAATGAATGAAAAAATTGAAAATGCATTGAACTCAGTTGATTTCAATTAAAATAAAAATACAGGAAATTCAAGAACATTTAAAAGATGTCAACCAATTCAGAAAAAGGTACAAAACCGAAATTCAATAGTGGTTAACCTTTGGGTTCTCCGTTTCAATCTATCGAAAGAAAAGTGACTTAAATTCCCTTTTCATTTATTTAATTTTTTTACACAATTTTATTCAGGATTACCCCGCGTTATAAAAAAGATTACCTGGAATTACTTGGATTGCTTCGGATTATCAGTTCAGATAATCAAATAGTTCAACGGATTTCCAGAGTTGTTTTCTCCTCGTCGAAACTAAATAAAAAAGCCTGAGTTTAAATTATTCCAACATGACCACAAATTCTCGTCAAATAAGTGCAAAATTTATTAATTTGGTTTATCTCATCATTGTTTAACAAAAATAGAACTAAGTTCTCAAAAATCAAACAGAAGATACGACAAAAAAACAAGTATTATTTAGGATTACATTTTGTTCGATACAAACTTTACAAACCCTGAAATGGATTTTTATTAGTTTTTATGTTTTCAATTGAAAATCTAATTTCGAAAAATGTATGCTTTTCACCAACCAGTCAGTGAGAGCATCAAAAATCTCTAATTTCCCTTAAATCCAAAAGTTTTCAATTTTTGAGGATGGATAGAACAGGAAAACGTAGGTTTCAAAAATGATGAATCTCACTTTGCTCCAAATTAGTATGGAATGAGGAAATTATTCTCATGATTCACAACCAAGCTTTGAACTTTTCCAATTTTTGCTCTTTGATACAATGTTTGAAATTCACCTTTTGATTTACAGTACTTTTTCAATTTTTCCCTTCAAAATATTCAAGAAAAATTACTTATCTGCAAACACATTAAGATTTATTATAATAGACTTGATGTGTTTCTTGTTTTCTGCAAGCACCATGAAATTGGTTCGCACAAATTCTTTTGTGCGAATTTTTTGATTTGATATCAGACTAGAAAGTTGAAATTCGGAAAATAGTACACTTTTCAATCAAAAGGATTTGGTGATCTATAATTTGGAATAAACCAAAGTTCCGAAATGAACAGTTTGGAATGCTTTTGAATTTACAATTTTCAGAAATTAAATAACGTTCAGAATAAATTTTGGTAAAGTTGAAACTACAATTACGTCCAATAGCGTAATTCCAAATCCAAAAACCGTTTAAGGTTTGAGACTATTGCCATCAAATTAAAATAATTTCAATCTAAAATTGTAGAAATTGGACTACAAAATTTTCAAAATCTAATAATGTAAAATTAAACATGAAATGGTGAGGTTTTCATTAATTTTGAATCAGGAACTTTTGTAATCATGGAGTTTAGCGAATTCTCCCAAAAATGGTCCAAAATTATTAATTTTTTTTCCTAAATACAGCTAATTTTATTCTTATAACGATTCCGTGAGCGGAAGACCATGTTTTAACAATAAACAATTAAAAACATTGAAAAACGGACTGTGACAGAACGCGACTTTTTGGTTAGTTTTGGACGAAAGAGATCAATCTTCATGGAAAAAAGTTAGGAAAAATTACCTGAGTAGTTGCCAAGGCATATTCAGTCTATTTCCAGGGTGCAGATAAACAATTTGGGTTGTAGAAGCAGAAAATGAACTTAGCAAATAAGTAGGGTTATGTCGGTATTGCCTATATTTATGTCATTGTGTATCACTCAGTCTGGAGATGGTAGAGGAACT
>WSXT02140721.1:0-10485 GCA_011762715.2 Neuroterus valhalla
CACGCGATGAGAATGCATTCGTTAAAGCCGGAGAAGCTTCAACAAAAGAGAATTCACACTCATCAAATTAAAGTAGTAGACATTTTGCTTTTGAGTTTCACAAGCTTTTTATGCAACCAAATAGGGAGCTACAAAGGCCGAGCGCGTAGCGCGAGGAAAATTCATAGCCGAGCGTGGAGCACGAGGTGAGATTACCATCGAGCGCGAGATCCGAAATTACGCGCGCCTCGGGCGCGCTCTAACTTGCGGGCGAAGCGAGCCGCGCGCAAAACGCGCGATGAGAATGTGCCCGCGCAGCGGGCAGATTTTTTTTTCAACCCAAAAAGACAAATTCTCTGCAAAACAGTTGAATTTTCAATCTAAGAGTGACTTTTCATCAAAATTGTTGTATTTCAAGCTAAATCATCAACTTGAAAAAAACTATGTGTTGTTGTATGTTGAATTTGGGATATAAAAGGATGATAGTAAGGATAGTTCAAATTTTGAGCCAAAAATACAAACTTGTACAAGATAGTTACATTTTCAACCCGAAATGCCGCGAATAATAATTTTGAACACAAAAGATAATTCTTAACCAGAAAGAAAAAAATATATTTTCTTATACAAAAATGGAATACTTAAACTTATTGAAAAAAAAATTAATTTTTTGCAACATTTTTGTATTGTTAACTAATCTTCTGATTGGAAGGATCGATGTATTCACAAACTAGTCAAATTTTCAATAAAAATACCATTTTCAACCAAATGGTTGAATTTTCTACCGAACTTTCGAAATTTGTATCCAAATATTCGATAATTGTATAAAAAATTGAAATTCTCACCCCAAAAACATGAATTTTCAAATAAACCATTAAATGTGCAAGTATAACTATGACTTTCAATCAAAATTGTCCAAGTTAAATTCTCTCAAAGCATTTTTTTATTCATAAATAGAATAATGAAATCCTTAGCAAAGAGAATTCATTTTCAATAAAAAATGAAACGAAGTATCAAAAAGGTATTCGAATTTTTAACAAAAATATTACTTCTTAACAAAATTAATGAAATGTCAACAAAATAATCAAATTTGACACCAAATAATACAAATTTGTGTTGAATTTTTTCATTGCACTCTATTATTCAGTTTTTATCCAAGTGGGAGAAAGTATAAAAAATTGGAATGGGGAAAATATTGTCGAATGGAATATTTTTGGTTGAAATTTTTTTTTTTTTAGATATCATTCGTCTGAAAATTCTACTGTTTTTATAGAAAACGCATGTATTTTTACTAAATTCATATATTTTTATAACGATAGTACTATTCAGTTAAAAATGCATATTTTTGTGTTGAAAATACGTTTTTTTAGTCAAAAATTAATTTTTGAAAGTCACAATTCAAAACCACATGTTCTCTTAAAAACCTGTCTTATCTAGTTAAGATTTCAAGTATGAGCTTGTTTCAGAATTCAAGTTTTTTGTTGAAGTTTTTCGCTTAATAGAAAATCCATTTTCTTGGTAAAAATTTATGTTTAAAATAAAAAGTTGAGTTATTTCGTTAAGAATTCAACTATTTTGATGGAACTTTTATCATATTGCAAATGCAACTATTTTATTCAATATACCTGTTTTGGTTTGTAATTAAACTATTCTTCGTAAAATTTGTCTTTATGTATTGATAATATACCTTTCATGATAGAAAAATTACCTCATTAGGTTGAAAATTCAATCCATTTGGAAGAAACTTGATTTTCATCAAAGGCTCAAAGTAGAGGCCTATTAAAAACTGTGATTATGGAAATTAATAACAATAAGAACTATACCTTAAAAACAAGACTAGCTATATTCAAAAACATTCCTATGGACGCCATGAGTTTGACCGTATACCTTTCGGCCTTGAGAATGCTCCTGCAAGGTGAAATGCTATACTCGTTTTGTATCACGATTATGTTTACAAAGATCGTAAGTGAAAAAATTCCTTTAGGAATGTCCTTGATATCCAGCTGGTTCAAGTGACGCTATTTT
The DNA here is from genome assembly GCA_011762715.2 of Neuroterus valhalla. Classification (NCBI taxonomy): domain Eukaryota; kingdom Metazoa; phylum Arthropoda; class Insecta; order Hymenoptera; family Cynipidae; genus Neuroterus; species Neuroterus valhalla. Next base: position 2,002 of record WSXT02140721.1, read on the forward strand.
ATTTCGATGACCCCATGATGCACCCCCGTGTAGAAATCTTGAATGGATATTGTTGGGTCATGATGGGATTTCCCTATTATTCTTGAGGTCCGCATCAGGCATATTGTTGTGCACTATGCCAGTTTAGTTACGCAAAAATGTTTGGGGCCATCGAACGAAATTTTATCATTCAAGCACTGGCACTGTTGAAGTACAAGAAAACGTTTCTTATATCCAATACTCAATGCAAGCATGTTACGGTAGGAGACGTTCAGCCACCATGCTGCTTGAGCCAGATAAGGTTAGATGCTTGCGAACGTGTGATAGAGTAGGAATGCACTTATTGGCCGAAGATGGGAGCGCAATCCAAGGGGGATAACCTATGAAAATTGAACCACGTGATCAGTGGCTATTCGCGCGCAATTCAAATATGTCTCTTTCAAAACGGTGCTGCTTTGATAATTCCTTTAGACAGCTATTCTTGATTTTCCTATTCTCACTATACTGATATATGTGCATCAAATATTCAATGTCTCTAGTATGAGGAAAATGGTAAAGTGAGTCACCTTGACTATTATAGGAATCTTTCTTAATTCCATTTATCGTTTTTAACTATACGTTGAGCTGTTATAAGGAATAACATAGCTGACGCAGCTCCGTTTTTAAAGATATTCAGGCTAAACTGCTGAACCACTGCGATCCCCGTTTTTATAGCAATCTGCAACATTTTTTTTACCAATTGCAAGAAAACGCCGGAGTCCATACACGATTTGCCACAGAGATCGATAACCTCGAGCCTTTTTTTCCTCCTCGCTCCATGAGCCGTGAATGGTAAGAATTGGATGCAGCAATTAAGTTTCTTTGCCACTCGATTTTTCAGCTTTTGTCTCGGCTTTTGCTTTCCCTTGTGAGCTGAAGATGGCTCACATTCTTCACGAATTCACGACAAAGGGCTTACATTCGGAGGGAAGAAACCTGCACATGTACAATTGCCGAGGAGGGCAAATCGACATGTTTGAATTATGCGCACCTGCGCTTCACCTAACACGCGCCTCGATAATAACAAGAATTCCCGTATAGCTTTCATATGCAAAGCAGATCCCTCGAACAGTTCTTTTCATTTTTTGTCTTTCATCGCGTGCTTCTAATTCGTGCCGGATTTTTATCTTTCAACTTGCCGTGTTCTTGCCTGTAAAGTTCCTCACTTTTCTTTTCAGCGTATCATATGCAGAAGTCAAGTGATACTTTTGAGCCTTTGACTCGTTCTGCTACTTTGCGTTTGTTACACTGATCTCGATAAAGGAAAGTAATGTCAAGGCGTTGTTCATTGTTTTCCAGGTTGAAAAGTCATAAATCTTTTACGCTTTTCTAGGATTGATGGGGCAATTAAAAACTGTTTTGTTCTTCTATTTTTTGAAGAGATGGATCAGAGAAAATCTCGGGATTTTACTTTCATCTCGAAGTTAGATCGGAATGATTTTCAGGAAACTGATACTCAGTTGATTGGAATGATCCAGGTGTGGTATCAAATTTATAGATGCAACAAATAATCATTTTCGGTTGATGAATAATCTTTTTCGCTTAAAAATTTTATTATTGGGTTGAAAAATCAACTGCTTCGTTAAAAAATCACCTTTTCAGTTATAAACTAATCTTCTTTCCTAGAACTTTCATCCTTCCTGGTTGAAAATTCAACTTTTCGGTATAAGAAATAAATGTGTTATGTTCAAGCGCTCAAGTTACTATTTTGTTGAAAATCCTGATTTTTGCTTAAAATAAACTGTTTTTTATTTATGATCAAAATCTGTTTAACTTGAAATAACTAGAAGTTATCTAATTTTAGTGGAAGATTTTACAATTTTGTGAAAAATTCGTCTATTCGTTACAAAATTAATCTCCTTGGTCATAAATCCAACTAATCGTTTGGAAATTAATGTATTTAGTTGAAACTTTGTTTGTTTTTTTTCTTTTAATTTTAAATGTCAACTATTACAATTTTGTTTGAGAATTCGTCATTATTTGATTGGAAGTTCATTTCTTGGATTGGAAGTTATTTTGTTTTAGTAGAGGATTCAACCCTTTTGTGGAAAACATGCATCATCCATCAGGAAAATAACTTCTTTCATTAAAACTCATTTGATTCTATAAAAGGATAAACTATCTTGTGGGAATTTCGTCCTTTTGTCAGAAAATCCATTTCCTCGATCGAAAATTTAACTATTTGGTTGGAAATTTTTCCATTTGGTTAGAATTCCATCTCTTTGATCGAAAATAATTGATTTTGGCTGAATATTCAACTTTTTGGTTGGAAATTTATGTATTTTGTTAGAAATAAATTTTTTCTTATTAAGTATTCAAATATTTCGTCTAAATTCGCCTTTTTATTGACTCTTTTCCATTCAAAGTTGCAATATTTCTTAGTTGAAATATCAATTATTCCTTTTATTCCATGGTGAGAAATTCAAGTACTTAGTTTTAAACAAACTTTGAAAGACGAATTTACTACAAAACAGTAAAATTTACAACCCGGTAATATGATTTTTTGTGCAAAAAATTGAATTTCTCCTAAACTGTTCTTTGAAAAAAAAAAATTCAACTTTCAACAAATTGGTTCAATCTTCCACCAGAACGATTCATTTCTGTACCGAAAATATGAGTTTTCAACAAAAAATTCAGTTTTCAAGGAAGTAGTTCCATTTTCCACCAAATTCTTTAATTTTCAAGCCAAAAAGATAAATTTTCCACAAAACAGGTAGGTTCTTAACATAAAAAATTTATTTTAAAATAAATAATTGAATTTTCAACTAAAAAGGTAGATTATTTTCAACAAAGTAGTTCAACTTGTTATCAAACATGTAGTTGAATATTCAAACAAAAAGATGGTTTTCAACGAAATAGTTACGTTATCTACCATAAAGATCTAATTTTTTACACAAAATATGACTTTTTGACTCAAATTATAAATTTATCTATGCGGGTATAAATTAATATAGTTTGTTGATATTTTATCTTTTTTATAAGAAATCAATCTTCTTGATAAGAAATCCAAATTTTTCATGTGGCTCTAGTTGGAGATTCAACTTTTTTCTTGCAAATTAATTTTTAAGATTTAAAAATAATGTTAATGTTAGCACTTGAAATTTTATTTCTCGAGATGGAAGATTTATTTATTTGTTTCGAAATACCATTTTTTGCTGAAAAAGTTCCTTCTGAATTGGAAATCAATCTATTTTATTTGAAGATTCAACTTATAATTGTTTAAAAGTCGGACTTCTTTCGAATATGTTCAACTAAATGGTGCAATTTTTACCAAATTCTTGAATTTTCAACAAAAATAGATTATTTTTATTAGATACTATTTGATAGTCAAATTCTCAATAAGAAAGATGAATTTCATATCTTGAAGATTGATGTTCCGGTTAGAAAACAAATCTTGTACACAATACATAAACGTTTAACTAGAAAAAAAAACAATTCTCGAATAAAAACACATGATTCTCTAACGAAAAATGTAATGGGTACATTTTCAATTGAAAAAAATGAATTTTTATTCAGGAAAAAGGAAACATTTTTGACACAACAGCTCAATTTCCAGAAAATTGTTTAAAAGTTGAACTACTATATTAAACATTTATTCTATCGATTAAAGATGTTAATATTATCTTATGAAGAAAAAACTTTTTTGTTGCGGAAATTTATCGTTTTCAGATGGAAATTCAAGAGATTAATAAAAAATGTATGTATCTTTTTTTGAACTGCCTTCTATTTGAATCATTATATCTATTTCGAATCCGCGGTCGTTTGTGTATTTGTCTTACATCTTATTCATTCATTTTCATGGAAAATGTATATTTACATGCCTAAATCAATTATAGTGCTTACATAACCGATAAGCGTATTTCTTGACGCGAATTCCAAGCATTGGCGAAATATGAAATTCAAAGGAGATGTCAGTAATTAATTTGATGCCATGGTAGTCAGGTACGTATGATATTTTGAAAACAATTTATTTTAACAATCGAATCATATAATAAAAAAATCTGCCCGCTGCGCGGGCACATTCTCATCGCGCGCTTCGCTCGCAAGTTTGAACGCGCCTAGGGCGCGCGTATTTTGGATCTCGCGCTTTGCACTCGATGGTAATCCCGCCTCGCGCTCCGCGCTCGGTTATGAATTTACCTCGCGCTACGCGCTCGGCTTTCGTGCCTCCCTATACAGTTGCATAAAAAGCTTGTGAAACTCAAAAGCAAAATGTCGACTACTCAAATTTGATGAGTGTGAATTCTCTGTTGTTAAAGCTTCTCCGGCTTAAACGAATACATTCTCATCGCATGTCTCGTGCTGCGCACCCGATCGAAGTTTGTCCAGAATGATGGAGAAAATTTGTTGCCTAATTTTTTTTCATATGTTGTGTAGTTTTTCTAGAAATTCAATTTTTAATTTTATTTTTCACAATTGAAACAAAAACCACGCGTCCAATGGGAAGAATTATAACAAATTTACAAATATTCTTCGGGTGAATAAGTTTTCTCTATTAATCTTCTGTGTTAGCCTTAGTCACTTTTTCAAAAATTTTATTGTTTCATTTTTATAGTTATTTTTCCTGATTGAAATGAATTTATTTCATGGTTTTTTATAAATGAAGCAAAAACTACTTTTCCTATCAAAAAGTTAATTTCACGAAATTTGTAGATCTTTTTTTGGTGCACAAGTTCAGTTCATTTATATTTTCCCGTAGCTTGCATATTTTGACCAAAAAATGAATCTTTCTATTTTTCATCATTCTTTGTGCGATCAAAATGGGAATTTTCAATTTTTTGAGAAAATCCAAGAAGTTGTATTCACCATCATGTAGGACTTCCAAGGAGAAACGTTTTTTCTCTCTGACTTTCTTTTTAATCTTGCGTTATTTGGCTAAAAATTCTCATTTCCGTTTATATTTTTGAATTTTGAAAATGCCACATTTCTGACAAATTTGATTTTATAAAAAAAAATCATGAGGATAAATTGTTTCATTTTTAACCTACTACATGAAACCGTACTTACAATTTTTGAGTTTTGGGAAAAAAGTCCAAAAAAAGGTTCAAAATGCTCCCCCTCTTCGATGTTTCATCAAAAATATCTGGTTAACGGACTCGACTTGTCTTTTTGGTCCCTCAAAACGGCTGCCAAAGCACGATCGAATATGACCATTCTTTCGGAAGTTATCGAGTTCACAGATTATTCTTTATTTTTTTTGTGCGATAAAAATGGGAATTTTCGGATTTTTTAGAAATTCCAAAAAGTTGTATTCACCATCTTGTAGGGCTCCCAAGAAGAAACATTTTTTCTCTCTGACTTTCTTTCCAATCTTGCGTTATTTGGCTAAGATTTCTCATTTTTTAAAAATATTTTTGAATCTTGAAAATCCCATAACTCTGAAAATTTTCTTTTGATCAAAAAAAGTCATAAGGATAATTTGTTTCATTTTTTACCTTTACTACAAGAAACCGTACTCACGGTTTCTAAGCCTTGGAAAAAAAGTCCAAAAAAATGTTCAAATGCTCCCTCTCTTTGATTTTCCATCCAAAATAGCTGGTTAACGAACTTGACCTGTCCTTTTGGTCCCTCAAAGTGTGTGACAAAGGACAATCCAATCCGAGTAGTCTTTCAAAAGTTATCGAGTATACAGACACTTACGACGACGACAACAGACAGACAGACATCAACGTTAAAACTACTTTTTCGGAATCAGGAGCTCTCATAACGTGGAGATTCCATCAATTCCGCAAAAGTCAATTTTCACATAAAACCAATACCTTCTCATTATGATGAGAATGTAAAAATAATTTACTGTGACTTTGATTAACTGTGATTTTATTATTTATCAGTATTAATAATTGCATCAAGTTTTGTAGCGTAATTACTTCTTATAGTGACATTGCATTATACAAGTGTACATTATGGCAAGTTTATGTTTATCTGCTGCTATGAATTTATCCATGATGTTCATCTTTATACATAAACATTTTATGTATGACAGTATTTTATACATAACACTATTTTAAAGAATAACTTCATTTTGAAAACCAACCACGCAATCAATTTTTTGAATATTGAATAAGAAACAATGTTTGAAATTCGCGCCAAGAAGTTCGCTTATAGGTTATGTTCAAAGTTCGTGCACGTTTTTTTGGTGTGGCATCCTGTAGTGTTGTCCACTCCGGACTTCGTAAAATAAAACGCAATGAAACTGTTTCAATATATCATAGAAAGCACAATTTTTCATTTCTGATGACCATGGTGATAATTACAAGTTTTTCATGAAAATAGGATACTATCACTTATAGCAAGAACTTTTGCTTCACAGCGAACTTTCTGATCACTTTGATGATCTACCCATATAAGCTTCGTTTAATGATGTTAATACTCCGTGCATGTTTGGATAAATTTGATAATTCAATGACGTCCTTTTAGGCACTATTTAACCACCAAATAAGGAAGTACTTTTTTCTTCCTCGTCCCTTAGTATTTTTCTGAAACAAATCATTTTCCACTGAAGCACAAAATGCGAGAAAATTTTAGGATTTTTAAGCGATTCAAGTTAGAAATGTTCCTTTTCATTTGTTTGCGAACAAATTGAAAAAATTTGACTCTCGGTTAGTAAGATCGTGGAGTTGATCCGCAACGCTTTTGATATCACCAATTTTTCATTTTACCCTTACCAATTTGTTTTTTCATGTGTCATAATTGACTGTGATAGTATAGAACCTTCTTCCCCTTGTATGTAATCAATGCCCACACTTTATAGGGGAAAAAACCTATTTTTTAAATATATTCAACGGAAAAGTACTTCGTCGGAAACCTCGTATGGTTTTAACTGCTTCATATACTAGGCAAATGCTAGAAAATATCCAAGGCACCCCCTGAAAAGTCATTAACCATGGTACCCGTATGCAGGTGTGCGATTTAACGATTTTTCCATATAACTCTGTGTCATGATTACTCTGCATAAAATGGACACTGCTCACTAGCCCTTATTTCTACAAACCACAAGTCAGACTAGAAACTAACAGCAAGTCTGCATGAGCATCGAGAAATTCTCAAGTCCTCAATTTTCTCTCTACAATATTTATTTAGTCTTGTTTAAATTTACATAATAATTCATAAAGTGGTTCCCAGTGAAAACCTAGTGCAATCTTTATCCTGATTTCCGGGTGAAGTTTACCTGCAACAGAAATTGGCTCCGCGTGGATGAAATTAACCAAAAAATTGGGTATGTTCTATATGGTTACCATATCAACTATATTGTATCTCGTTTTTACTTGCTACAAAATTTCATATCTGTTCTTACTGTCTTCTGATCAGAATTGTTGAAAATTATCAATCAAAATTCCAATTTTAAGCGAGGGGTTCTTCACTCTCAAAATTAACGTTTTTATCGTAAGGAGCCGTGCGGAGTCGTGTGCGTCTCGACTTTGCATTTTTGGATATCGATCGGAGAACGAACCAGAGCCACTCATCGTCATCGGCTTGCCCTTGCAGGCGAGATGCGCTCCGGACCCTCCCGAACGAGCGGGAATTGGATTCTGATTGGTCGTGTAGAGAGCCGAATATCAGCCGCGGAAAGTTCAAATTAAAAAATATTGAATTTCGAATGAGATACATTACTGGAACTGTACTTCTGTTGAATTTATTCGTTTGCGTTATTTATTCTGTGAAGGACAAGTTTAAAAAATAGACCACTGAATAGAAAATAGAAATAGAAAAAACTAAAAAAACTTCGGTTGAAATTGGAATTATGATTTGGAATTTTCAACTAAATAATTCCCAAGTTTTTTGTGATTCACGATTTGAGATATTCAAATTAAATCCCTGAAAGTTTTAGATAGTCTCATTTATTCAAAGTAAGATCATGTCACGCACGCAAAGTTTTTTTTTCGACGGGACCAAAAAATTTTGAGTTGCCAAAGAAGTATATGGAGCGGGGGGGAAATCGAGTTTTCTACCCTAGGGCAGGAACTACAGATCAATGTAGATCAAAGAATAAAGACATTCACATTGATCTGTCAATCCCCTCCCTGGGGAAGAAAAATAGATTTTCGACCCACTCCGCAGGCATCAAAAGTCGAATTTTCATTTGGGATAAAATGTAAAAGTCCCTATTTTCAACTAAGAAAAATTACATTTTTACGATGAGAGGTAAATTTTCCATCCAAGAGGACGAATTTCAAAACAAAAATTGTTTCATTTTTTGTATAAAATTGTGACTTTCACGAAATAATTGAATTTTCAAATAAATATTCAAACTTTACACAAAAAAGATATATTTTTTGTTCAATAGATTAATTTTTAACCCAATATTTTAACATCCAACTAACCGAGATGAATTTTGAAGCAAACGAAAATTAGGAACATTATTATTAGTAATTAAGATGAATTTTCAATAGCAAGAAACGTTTTTTCAGCCAAACAGTTACATTTTTGATAGACAAGTATGACCAATCAAATAGATAATGTTCTTGG
>WSXT02140732.1:0-10485 GCA_011762715.2 Neuroterus valhalla
GGGACAGAATCACTCAAGCATGAACAGCCGAGAAACTGGCGCTGACTCGAGAGGAACCCGTCCAAGCGGTAAGTGTATATTGATTTTACTTATTTTGACGATTCCAGAGTGTAAAGCTCACTATCTAGGATAACGTAATTTACACTCTGAAGTTGTCAAGTTCACCATCTCCAATTTGGGTGTTACGCACGCAAGTTGAAGCAAGCTCCATTTTTCACAAAGGACGCGCTAGAGGTTGAAACTTTGTCGAGTTCGGTGACTTATGTTATTACGTTTCATAATTGTAAGTTCATTTGTGATTCGTGAAGTGTTGAGTGCATTGAAATTTTCCTGCTGTGATTTTCATTCAAAATATCGGTGAGTATTCATTTTACCTTATGTAGAAGTCTCGATACCTCATGAGGCAGACAGTTTCGAGGTTAGGGTAAGAATAATATAAGATAATGATATAATATCATGCCTGCGAATTATAAATCATTTGCAATAACTTTATAAATTACTCAAACTATTATTTCATTCTTTAACCTTCAACTTTCCATTTGCAGGAAATATCCACAATATAATGTCATCAGGATCAGCTGCTGAATTTAATTCTAAGATAAAGCTAATGAAGATGATTCAGAGATATAGTTGTTTTGACCATCAGAGATAATCATTCTGAGTATCTGAACAGAATAGATTTACTCTTTCGGGGTAATCAAGTTTACACTCCAGGATAGTCAACTTTACACTCTAGGATTGTGAAGCTAACCTCCAGATTTTGACACACCACGGATCGTGCGCTACACCATCTAGAGGGCTGTCCCATAGTTGAACCTGAAATATGGTCAATATTACACTCAAGATGTTCAGGTTGACCATCCATTTTTCTACGCGCAGGTTGGGTGGTTCCTAAGATGAAATAGTCTTTGCCATGCCATATTGCGTGGAAGGTTTCGTAAGAAAGTGTACTCTCTGATGGAAACCTCGTGGCACTCTAGATTCAGAAAAAGGAGTCTAAAAAAGTATATGCCAAGATATTTAGTCCATATGTGTTCCTTTCCATGATACGAAAAATATTACTTGCATCTTCCTTTCTTAGTGTTGTGTCTCAAAATCGATACAAGAAAACATAAATTCAAGAGGAAAAACCCGATTGTGAGCAAGCGAAATTCTAATAGAGTTTAATTATTCCTAGGCTTCCATTTTATGTTTTACGTAGGACATCTTCTGTAAAATGTTGGGAACATTAAAAAAGATGCTCCAAGGGATACCAGAGGATTAATTCTTTATTAGAGGGAAAATGGAGGATTTGCGAGAGGCACGTATTTTGGGAAGCGGATCGCGCGTAGGAACAAACAGGAATCGAAGCGCACGTGACTTATCCCTTCGGTTTACAATCTCCCTTGCTTGGCTCTGTGCTTCTGGAAATTTCCCTTGGTAGAATCGATCGTCATGGCAGAATATCCGATCTCCGTAACCTCGGCGTCAACGGTTATCCGGTAAGGTTAGGGGGAGAAGGAGGCTTTCAAATATGCATAAAGAACGCCAAGTTCCTGAGAGTTTGCTCCAGAGTAACGGACTTGCAGAAGGCTGGCGTATACCTAACGAGGGTTGCGCTCTTTCACCAGAATTAATAAGTTATCAGGAAAAAACAAACCCTCAACTTCTTCCTAACCTATTTTATTCCCGCCTCACGCGAAACAAAGAGAAATATCACATTATGGTTCTTACAGATTCAGGTAGTTCATATTTGCATATAAGAGGATAAGGATTCTTATCGAGAAGGAATGCACATCCTGTGTTGGACGGTTAGTGACCGCCTACTTGGTAAGCAGTAACTTATATTAAGTATGTTCAAGGCACATGACGATGAGGTGTCACCATCCAATCGAAAAGAAGGTTCCGGTCCTTATCGAACCGAAAATTCGATGATTTGGATTCTTAGGTCGAGGAAACGATGCACGAGTTTGGTATGATGCTCGTACATGGGAACGAGAAGAGCTCGTCTTACGAGCAGATTAGAGACGGCAGTAACGCCAGATCGATGCGGTATCCTTAACCCAACGAATGGCTTGGAAGAGAGATGAGTTTGCTGAAACCGGGACAGAGGATCAGGCTGAAAGGTAATAGAGCGGTACAACGAGCAGACACCTCGCAATTTGGCTAATGGCCTTCTGGTTATATCTTCCAGGCTTGGAGTTGGTCGCAGTGTAACGTCAAGGTTATGCTTTCGGTGGAGTAAGAAATAACATTCTCCGCACTGCAACCTGAGCCCACAGCTGTAACCTGGCTCTGAAGATATTCCGAAACTTTCCAACTTCATCCCACGTGACTCATTGTATTTATGTTGCCACGCCCCTTAGACACACCAACTAATCGGAATTAGAGGCACGCCCTTTCGAAAAGAAGAATTGTAACGCCTTTTAGGATCCACTACTGATCAAGATTTTCATTCACTTTAGGAAAGACTACTTCTTATATTTCCATATTTTCATAGACAACGACCCAAACTGGGTTTCCTGGAAAAAAATATTTAATAAGCTCCGTTAAGGAACTCAACTATACAAATTTCTTGTATAAGCATTTATAAAGCATGCCTATCAACTACGTTCTTTGGAAATCACAATTTTAAACATTTGTACAGATCATCATCCAGAAACAATATGCATATTCACTAGAATCCACATTTCGGCACATAACCAATATCAACACAAGATTAACGCCCCTCGCAGTTAGCCCGAATCGAATCACGCCTATTGAAGACGCCCTCTAGAAACCACACCTATTGGAGAGGCCCTCCAGAAACCATGCCTATTGGATACGTACTCCATAAACCACGCCTATTAAAGACGCTCTCCAGAAACCACGCCTATTGGAGACGCCCTCTAGAAATCACGCCTATTGGAGACCCCCTCCATAAACCACGCCTATTGAAGACGCTCTCCAGAAACCACGCCTATTAGAGACGCCCTCCAGAAACCACGCTTATTGGAGACGCCCTTACATAAACCACGCCTATTGAAGACGCTCTTCAGAAACCACGCCTATTGAAGATGCTCTTCAGAAACCACGCCTATTAGAGACGCCCTACAGAAACCACGCCTATTAGAGACGCCCTACAGAAACCACGCCTTCTCATTGAAAAATCTGATGTAAGTGAGGGAACTATTTTTCTCTCAAGTTGATCAGGTACAACACTTGATGATTGCGAAAGAACAATGGGCGATTTTCCTAAAAATTGAAGAATGTTATTCTTCTGAGGCTTTCAACAACATTTTTCGCAAAGTTATGATAGTTCAGGCAATTTCTAGTTAGACGATAGGCTACTTGGATAGTGAATTGAGCGTTGCACGAAGAAGGCATGTGGTGATTATCCTGGCACATCCGCCATTGCAATCGCGATTGCTGACTGTCCCGAGGGTGTGATTGGTCGAGCATTGGAAGCTGTCGCTGGCAGCCGTTGCTCGTAGTGCCACGTTCGAGTTCTCGTGCCAACCGGCGTGGCGACCCTCTATACTCATACTAACAACCCTCAAAGACCCTACATTCCCTCCGTGCTGTACCCCAACCCAAATAATTAGCCTGATTTGTGTCCATTTATATGCGTGCATTCAGACGAGGGAGTCGGACATACACCCACGCACCTGCTACTTCGTATTTGTCAAGCTCCACGTGTGATGCTGCCGAGCCTGAGGGTGATAAGGTAGTTGAAGTACTTGAAAAGAATTTTTCGGTGGCGTGATAGAACTTCTCAGGGATTATTTGTACTTTTGGAAATGATGTTCAAATGTAGAAGGTTTAGGTGGATTTTATGATTCGGATAACGTTGATTTAAGTTCCAATCAACCGCTCTCTGAGTGTTTCATTGTTTGAAGCCAAATCTAAAATGGAGATCTCCTGATAAAATGAACCGAAAAAGGCATGCTAGTCCAGTTTGAATCTACTCAAATTATCAAACCGATTTGGTTCAGTTTGGGCAGCTTCAGGTAAATTCTAATTTTACTCGAGTACTTTGCAATATTTTCTCAATGTTCATACCACTTTAAGTCGTTTCGAAAATCTACTGTTCTCCTAATATATGCTTGAAGCTTATATGATTTGGGAATTCGAATTATCATCTTTAAACCGCAAACAGTATTGCCAACATCCATATAATTTACATTTCAAATATTTTTTAGTTGATATAATGCATGATATTTACAGCTTACACGAAGAGGGAATAGAGCAAGTTTCTGATTTTGTGTATCTTGGAAGTTATTTTACTGCTGATGGAAAGATATATGCAGAGATAATCAGACGTATATACAAAGGTCGGAAGACTATCGACATTGTATGAGTCATCACTAAAAGACAAATTGTAAGGAATGGAGATGGAATTGCTATACATAATTGCGCGCTTGAACCCACTATGCTGAATGGTAGCGAGATCTGTACGTATCAGGAAAAAGGATGAGAGTAAAGTGACTGCAGTTGGCATTCAGCTTCTGCGGAATATGTGCGAAAAACGCTCATGGCCAAAATCCGTAGTGAGTGTGTTCTGAAACAATGTATCGTAGTAGAAACATTATTTGAACAGGGGGAAAGAAATTCATTGGGATGATTTGATCAAGTTGAGAGAATAAACAAAAAGATCTATACATCCGTATTCACTTGGTCTAGAGTATGCCATAAACACCAACACTTCTACTACTGTTTATCAATTTCTCATACGAGAAAACACAAAGCATCAACAACATCGATTTCAATTGAGTACATCTTGTATGTGTGGAAATATTTTTCTTTTTAGTTCTTCGGTTGATTTTGAATTCTGTGATTTTTTTTTCCTACAATGCATTTACATTTGGGTAGTCCAAAATTTTTTTTTCGAAATTTTATGCAAAGTGCCTGGAAGCTTTTCCAAATCTACAAAAATTGAACGCATTCTTTTTTGAAAAAAAATATATATATTTAGAGGTGGGGCAAGCCCCCATCAAGTTAAGCACGTATTTCCCATAAGAAAAAAAATACGTTTTTATAAATTTATTCAGAATTCTCAATATTAGTTGAGTCGAGTTTGAAATTCACCATTTTACTTCACAATCTTTTAGAGAATCCGAATAAAAGATTATTTCCCAAATATTACCCCCATAAGTCTGTTTTAAAGGGTCCCGAAAAACCCCCATAAGTGAAAAAATTGGTTTTTCGAGTTTTTGGCGCTAAATATGATTCTTTTGCGATTTTTTTAACCCAGATTGTTTCAAATACATGAAGTTCTATTTTATACTAAAAATTCGATGTTTATTCAAATTGTTTAAATAATCTATCATTGTTTTCAGTAACTTTCTTTAAGAAAAAGATTAGAAAGTCAAGGTTTTTTCTGAATTTCCCAACTTATTTTCAAGGTTTCAAATGAAGGGAGATTTTAATGAAATAGAATCCTAGAATTTTCCTAGAAATTTCCAAATTTTTGTCCACATTTCACTTTAGAGTAAGTAATTATTTTATTTTATTTAGCAAAAATAATTGTAAACATATTGTAAATGTTTATAGCTGTGCTTAGGAATAGAAACTTGCGGTTTTTCTGGAATTTTTAACTTTTTGCCCGCTTTCCACTTGAAGTGAGTTAATATTTAATTTAATTTACCAAAAATAATTGTTTGAACAAATTGTTCTTGTTTACGACTCTCTTCTCTTAGATTATTGCTAAAAAGTTGCGGTTTTTTTCTAGAATATTCAACTTTGCTTAAACCTTTAAGTTATGAACAAATAATAAATAAACATTAGAGAGAATCATATATTAAAAAGCATTGTATTGTTTCATGTAAAATTTTTTTGTTCTTTTCCCAATTTTGAAAAAGAAGTAATTAAAACAAAAACGCTGGATTCATTCAGTGAAATGTGAATTTCAAATTTTCTACTGAAATTATGGATCTTCAACTTAAAAATTGAATTTTTAAGGAAGCATTTCAATTTTGAACCAAAGAGTTGAATTTTCGAACTAAAAATATGAATTCTTGTTACAAAAATATGATGTTTGATATTTCAAAAGAAAAAACCACAACTTTCTAGCACTTATCTAAGAGAAAACGGTTTGAAAAAATAAGGAATTGTTTAAATAAGCATGTTTGTTTACTCGAATTATTATGACGTCACTAAGCGAAAAGTGGCTAAAAAGCTTAAGAGTCTAGAAGGAACCGCAACTTTTTAGCACTAATCTAAGAGAAGATAGCCATAAACCATATTAATTTGTTCAATCAATTATTTTTGTTAAATTTATTTGAATACAAATTGATTTCAATGATCATCATAAATTACATGATAAATTCTTTAAACAATTATTTTTATCATGAATAAATTATTACTCCAATCTAATTGAAAAAAGAAAATAAAATTTTTAATTTCAGGAAAAATCCGCAACTATGTAGTATTTATCTAGGAGAAAATAGATATAAACTTTCAAAATTTGTTTAAACAATTATTTTTGGTAAATTGAAATAAAAACTCACTTATTTAAGGCGACATGTGGATGAAAAGTTGGAAATTTCAGAGAAAACCGCAACTTTGTAGCATTATTCTAAGAGAATATTGTTATAATTGATAACAAATTGTTTTAACAGTTAGTTGCTTCGAACAATAATAAATTGTTTAAATTTTTCAAACAATATAAATAAAGATCTTATTATCATTGCAAAGTAGTATCTCATGTATTTGAAACAATCTGTGTTTAAAAAAACCGCAAAAAAATCATAAATAGCGCCAAAAACTCAAAAACCCCATTGTTCTACTTATAGGGGTTTTTGGGACCCTATAAAACAGACTTATGGGGGTGATATTTGAAAAGTGATATTTTATTCCAATTCTTTGACTAATTGTGAATAGGAATGGTGACTTTCAAACTCGATTGATCTGATATTGAGAATTCTGAATAAAATTTACAAAAACGTCTTTTTTTCTTATGGGATATACGTGTTAAATTTTATGGGGCTTGCGCCATATCTAAATATTTTTTTTTTTCAAAACAAAAAAATGCGTTCATTTCTTCGTGGATTCGAATAAATTTCCGGGCGTTTCGCATAAAAATTCTAAAAAAAATTGCTTGGACCATCCTACTTCACATACTATCGATATTTTCAAAAATTATGAAAATAGTTGGATATATCAACAAATGATCTTAACTTGATTTCTCTTACCCTGCGTTTTAACCCCCATTTGTAGTATCTCATTGGGATGCATGGGGTACTACAGATGGGCCAATATTATAGATAGGTGAAAATTTTTGGCAAATTCTTTTTTACAATACCCAACTCAACTCCCAGGGAATTAGTTTACTTTTTGAGACTGTTAATTATTATCCAGCAGCGCCAATATCATTATGAAACCCATCCTAACCTATTACATCCTTTATGTCATAAAACATTTACCTCCCTGGATATAAAAAGAACCCGTCGCAAAGTACCAGCTCTAACTCCCTGCTGGACCAGGATTGTCCCGGTTTACGGTACAGAGAAGACAGAATCCACAAAAACATTCATACTGTCCTCGATATTTATCAAAGTCACACGGATTAGCGACAGGCACACATACTATGAGAGCCGAGCAGGGAAAAGTATTGTTCCCGTTTGGATGTAGCGTAGAAAAAGACGATCGATTCTACCCTCGGCCCTTGATATTTCCTCCGGAGCCCGTTCCCCGGGATTCCCTTCGTCTAGTTGGAGAGCTCGGTGAGCTTAAGTGGCCGATTTATGCGTCGTCACGTATTCGTGTGCTTTCGTCTCGTTCGCTTCGAATTGTGGGTGGAAAACGACCCACCCCCGCACCACGGCGCGGCGGAACGCGTGGACGTTCTGTGCACGAGGAGGGAAGCTGGAAAGGATGCCCGCGAGCAAGTTGGACTGGATAATAAGGGGTGGAAATGGGGTGCGCCAGGGGGAAGGGGTGAGCACTAACTGTTGCACGACCTGTCAAACTTTTCCGTCACAACAGGAAGCAACGCTTGTCTCTCCCTTCGAGTTTATGTTCCATAATTCTTCCGCTCGATTCACAATTCAGAGGCCTTTATATACTCACCAATGGCTTTAACAATAATATTATTTATAGTATTTCAAAGCTTGCGATAAACATCATTAGGAATTCTCTAAATGAACTACATATTTTATTCCAGGGCTTTTAATTTAGAGGACGATATTTTTAGTTGCATTCTGTTCAAAGTAAGGTCTCTTCGTTTCAAATAATAGGTATCGTGGTCTCAGGCTGAAAGGTTTCCATCTTGGTGTTGGACATTTTTACAGGAGAGGCATCTACAATTTTGGAAAAATTGGAAGTTATTTGACTATAAAATATTTGAAGATGGAATATTTAAGTTCTCTAATGTTATCGTGTATTATGCTGTTGCACGATAGAGGATTCTCCAAGTTTCACTTTTCCACTCGTTTGGAATACTTTCCTTATTGTTTCTTTACACGTATAGTGAAGGGAAGATTGACATTATTGACATTTCTAAAATGATTGATTCTTTACTATAATTTCACTCGAATTCAGTTTTTGACCGAGATATTGACATTTTACTTTCCGTTCCAAAGACTCTAATACATTTTTTCAGTCATCAAAATTTAAAGTGTTTGAAACAGACTTAAAAATAGACGCATTTAAACCTCAAAGTTCCTAAATTGAAGGTGAGTAACTAAAATATGAAGAAATAAATAATTGTACATGTAACCAGTTTCCAATTAGAAGCAACTCAAATCGAAAAAGTTAAACTTTAAGGCCTTAAAAATAGACTGTATTTCAGAATAACATATTTCAAATTGTTTGATTTACAATAAGAAGCTCTTGCTTTGTACAATAGGGTGGTCCAAAAAAGCATTACAAAAATTTTTTTCGAATTTTTATGCAAAACGCCCGAAAATTGGTTCAAATCCACAAAAAAATAAATGAATTTTTTTTGTTTTGAAAAAAAAATATATTTAGAGGTGCCGCAAGCCCTCTGAAGTTTAACACGTATTTTCCATAAGAAAAAAAGATGTTCTTGAAAATTTTTGTTTAAAATCTCAATTTCAGAAGAATCGAGTTCGAAATTCACCATTCCTCTTCATAATTGATCACAGAATGCAAATAAAATATTACTTTTCAAATACCACCCCCATAAGTCTGTTTTATAGGGTCCTAAAAAACCCCCATAAGTGAAAAAATGGGTTTTTCGAGTTTTTGGCAGATTGTTTCAAATACATGAAATACAACTTTATACTGATAATTAGACGTTAATTCAAATTGTTTAAACAATTCATTATTGTTTTTAGCAACTTTCTCTGAGAAAAGGGTTAGAAAGTCAAGGTTTTTTCTGAAGTTTTCCACTTATTCTCAACGTTCCAGTTATAGCTAGGTAATAATGAATTAAAGTTAACAAAAATAATTGTCTAAACAATAAGTTATTATTCAGAACAATATTCTCTTAGAATAATGCTAGAAAAGTGCGGTTTTTTCTGAAATTTACAACTTTTTGTCCACTTCTCACTTGGAGTGGATGATTATTCAATTCATTTTAGAAAAAATAATCATTTAAACAAATTGTGAATGTTTATTAGTATCTTCTTCTAGATCAATACTACATAGTCGCGGTTTTTTTCCTGAAATCTTAAACTTCTAATCACTTTTCAATAAGATTAGAGTAATAATTAGTTCATGTTAAAAAATAATTGTTTAAACAATTTATCATCATTGCTAATAATATTTTCTTAGCCTAATGATAGAAACTTGCGTTTTTTTCTGGAATTTTTAACTTTTTGCCCACTTTCGGTTTTTCTTAAACTATTCAGCTTTTTATCAACTTCTCACTTAGTGTGGTAATAATTAATGCGAGTTAACAAACATGCTTATTTAAACAATTTATCATTGGTCATGACCATTTCCTTTCAGATAAGTGCTAGAAAGTTGTGGTTTTTTCTGAAATATTTAACTTTGCTCTACCTTTTTAGCTGTAAACAAATAATAAATAAACATTAGAGAGAATCATTAACCAAATTCTATTGTAATGTTTTAAGTAAATTATTTTTGTTCTCTTCCCAATGTTCAAAAAAAATTAAATGAAACAAAAAAGCCGAATTCATTCAGTAAAATTTGAAATTTGAATTTTCTACTAAAATTATGGATCTTTATTGCAAAAATTGAATTTTCAAGGAAGCAGTACAACTTTCAACCAAAGCGTCAAATTTTCGAACTAAAAATATAGATTTTCAATCAAAAATACAATGGTTGATATTTGAAAAAAAAAATTTAACATTCCAGAAAAAAACACAACTTTTTAGCACTAATCTAAGGGAAGAAAGGCATAAACAATTACAATTTGTTTAAACGATTATTATTGTTAAATTAAAATAAATATTAATTCACTTCAAGTGAAAAGTGGGCAAAAAGTCGAAATTCCAGAAAAAACGCAAGTTTCTATAACTAGGCATCCAATCTTATTGTGCAAAATAAGCACGGCCTATAGTCTAAAACTGTTTGGACACAGTGCAAATATAGGCTGAG
>WSXT02140743.1:0-10485 GCA_011762715.2 Neuroterus valhalla
ATATCGTGCAGGCATACCTCAAAAACTTTGGAAAAATCATTTAAGATTGCAATAGGCCTGTAGTTGGTAACTTCAGATTCCAGTCCTTTCTTAAATACAGGACAAATTCTTGCTTTTTTCCATTCCTTAGGATATGTGCCACGTTCCAATACTAGGTAAAAGATTTTTATGAGAATTAGGGTAAATGCAGATTCACAATCCCTAACTACAAACGCAGGTATCATATCAGACCCAGCAGTAATTTTACTCGGTAACTTTTCAATTGCTTTTGGCACAGTGCTTTCGGAAAATTGTCTATTATCGCCCATTCGTCGCTGATAGGCCGTATCTAGTAAAAACGCATGAGCAGTAGACTTATTGAAGACACTACTAAAATAGTTAGGAAAAGTTTGTGCTATTTCCTGAGGAGTTGTTAATTCAATATCATTAAAACTTATTACACCTGGTATTCTATGGCCACGCTTTAATCTATTGACATACGACCAAAATGAAGATGGTTCTATGACTATGTTTGCCTCTGCTTTGTTTGTTGTGAATTTATTTTTCAATTTATTATCAGTTATTAGATCAAAGGCGTACCCGTGTTCCATGAAGGAAAACGCTGTACTGATTTATTTAATTTGGATAATGGAACAGTTTGGTCAAGTAGAGCGTGAACGTGCATATAAAGAGAGAAAACTGCTTGATCGGACACATCACAAGGCCATAGGGATGACCAGGCAGTGTTTTTTAGACTCATGTAAAGTGATCTGAAATCAGCTCTCTTAAAATTATACCTTCTGAATTTAGATTGTTCAACAAATGTTGAAGTGGTATTCTTATTCTTTATACTTATATGAAACTGTACAGTTAGTGGTGGATGGTGCATATCCTCTTGAATCTTGAACGCATTACTAAACTCTGCCTATCCCTTATCTACTATTTCTTAATTACAATTTCTGGTCTTCTCTTCAGGCTATTTACAGCTAACTTATTCCTCACGCCTCTTCTCCTTGCACACATTTCTTTCTCCATTCTTCCCCTTAATGTTGTTGGGTGCGCAACCAGTGCCCCCCTCCCTAAATCTGAATGTATCTATGGTAATTGCTCCGTAAAAAAATCCTCCTCCCTCCAAACAAAATTCGTTCCGGTGCCACTGTCTCCATCTCCCTCCAACCTCGCATCATAACCTCTCAGTCAATCAAGGATTCCCCCACCCTACTTATATATACGTTTTTTCTTCTTCGTAGACGGCTTACATGCATATGAATATATGGGAGTAGATAGATTCAGTTCATCAAATTTTTTCTGAAATATCCAGCAAGTAAGGATGAAGATCGTCATGAAGACTGTACTCCTAAATCTTCAGGTTTTCCTCGATTTTTGTAGTGTGTATATCAAAATTTACGTTTCATTTCCTTCAAGCTCGAGAATATATCATTTTCCGATTTCACGCTCTTGGAATTAATAATTATTTCATTTCAATTTTCTGAACATTTTACTGAGAAAAAAGAGTCTGCTAGTCTTACAAGAAGTGACAATCCAAATTTTTTTGTAATAATTGAAGAAAATCCGGTCAGATTTGTAGAATTACCCGTATGCTTTACTACAAATTTGTGTAAGATTTATAGTTAATGTCTGTGACTTCTGAAGCTACCTAGTAATTCTATTGAGATTACAGAAAATTGTGTAAGCTCTAACAAAACGCTATGCTGTCGTTTTTTTCAACGCAGTTCATCTGTAACATGAACAGATTTTTTCTGCGTGCTTATTATTTCATCTGAAAGTAAGGACAATTAAACCTTTCGAATCAAGAAGTATATTATTATTATTATTATTTTATTAAATTTAGAAAAAGAATAAAGTGAGAACGAACAGGATACTTTTAACATCAAAAACGTTATTTCAATTAGAGGAAAGAAAGCGTGTCCGTAGGCAAGACGAGCACGCTTATTTCTCGCTGAAACATCGACCTATCTCCATCTTCGTCGAACCATCGCTGTTTCACTCAATGTAAATTGATGAAAATCATCTAGAATGCGTGTAAAAGAAGCCTTTCCGTGTTTGTGACGTCACAACATGCCGGAAACAAGTCAAGAACGTACCGTTCTTATAATATTGCTGTGAAGAGTATATTGACACATGATTACAGGTAGAACCAATGACGTATGTGGTAGGGCGGTGGTCGCCTTGGGCGCAAAGATTTGGGAGCGAAAAATGATGTTTGCTGATCTTTAAGGTAGAGAAATGATTCTCAAAGAATGTTTTTACGTACAAGGTTTCTCTATTGCAAACATGTAACTTGCAGTTCCAATCTGTTACAAATAATAATAGTAATGATACATCCACATTCATTGAAACAATACTTCTTAAAGGTTAAATGCGGATACAGATTAACGCAAAGTGGGACGAAAAAAATATATGTATCTTGTGTTTACCATCAATCAAATAAACCTACAAAATTTTAATGTATAATCCAAAAACTAACATACATTTTAGCTTTGTATTAAACAGCGCATTTCATTATCATTAATATTTTCCTACAGATGAAATGCCTTCGAATTTATCCAATATCTTCCTTCAGTATATAAATCCGAGATTGATTTCGTATCTTTTTTAGATAAAAATTTGTCTTCTCTTTTTTCAGAACCACATCCGATATTTGATGAGCCTGATGAAAATTTCCAGTTGTTTGATGTTATTACTGAACACAGTGAAAATTCATTAATAGGACCTGCTAGGACAGTCACGTTCAAGGGCATCAAAATTGGAATTTGGGAATACGAACGAGTTGTGGCGAAAGTGAGCATTATACCCGAGTCAAGCAATCACCTTCCACCCCGTCCAACTTGGGAGCCAAATCATATTAAACTCTATGACATAAAGTTAGAAGGCGTAGATATGATATTTTACATAAGGACGAACAATGAAGGTAAACATTTGGTTTATGGAGTTGACACTTTTCGTGATTTTATAGCTCAATATATTGTCAAGAAAGAGCCATAATGTCAGGATGAAGATTGTATAAATGCATAAACGACTGAAGATTATCCTGTAATAACAAAACTTTTCCTCTCATTTGGAATTGTCGATAAGGATTCTTTACCTATTACAACAAAACTTCCTTCGGCCGAATGACAAATAATTCAGCCAAATTTGAAACCTGATAACGGAAAGGGACTGGACCTTTTTACATCAATAGTTTTGCAGAAAGAAATTTTTGAGGACTCGATGAAGAATGACGAACAAACTGTAGAAGATTATTGTTATAGTTTTATAAAGTATGCTGCTACTGCGATAATTGTCTGCTTTTGGTCTCCTGAATTCCCGAGTTTTTGCTTTAAGGTGAAGAGATGTATAATATACCTAGAATCATAATAATGGAATCAAATTTCATTATCACTTCATTATTACAAATGAAAGTAGTTACAAATTAGAGGTATAGAAAATGAATTTCAGTTTTCAACAAAACGAGATCAAAAGTAAAGGTAGGCGGAAATGTGTTTTGCATCAGGATATGACACATTTGAGGTTTATGGATGCAAAAGATAAAATTACACGATATAGTTAACCTTATAAATAGAAATATACGTCACAATTTTTTTGTTCCGAAGTTAAATCTTTTCTTACGAGAAATATTTCGCCATTGACAAACGAGCTAACCGTGCAGAAAATGCCTGAATAATTCTAAGTAGGATTATCAAAAGAAACAACTTGATGAATCCATAGAATATAATGACTGCGAAATTAAAACGTTCAAATTTTGCCAAGAAGAATAGGAAAAACAATGTCATGTATTCATTAATTATGCTAGGTCGAAGGTTAAGTTCGAAAGATTCAGATCCCCGATTGGATGAATGTTCCTGGAATTCAATGAATCAACCCAGGACGAAACGTTTTAACATCAACTATTTGGAAAAAATTGATGCTTACAAGATTAGATTCATGACGAATAAAAAGTGTAGACCGTATTACTGCTCTTTGCACCCATACCGCAAGTGCAACGGCATATTTCTGGTACACGGGTATGGCTTTCAGGTTACTATACAGTGAAGGTGTCGCACTTTCAAGAGCACCGATGATGAGACAAATTAATTAAACCGAATATCCTTGATGATGTCGCTGTAGGGGTTCTCTGAGATCTTTGTACCTCTTCTTTTTCTCGGTTTCCTTTCTTTTGATGTTGTATTCGGCCAGGGCCGAGAATTTGATCACAAACATGGTTTGGTCACGCCTTGCACTTATCGCTGCAACCCTCTTGCCGTAAAACGCTTCTACAGCACGCTAAGGGGAAATCACACCGTCCTGACAGGCGGAAATGAGACTCTTGGTTCCTGAATTGAGTCCAGGTGATTTCGGAAAAGCAGTTTTCCGCCTCAGCTTTCTTCACTTGTGCTTTGAGAAGGGAGGCACCCTGATGGAGTATTGCACTGTCCTCACTTCTGATGTTGAGTTCCACACCAAGGGTTTCAGGCACCTTCTCCGTAGCTTTGTGAAGGAACGTCCCTCCCCCACTCATTTCGTGATTCCTGACCATTGCCAGGAGAGGATCTTCACCGTTCGCGATGATATGAACAGTACTAAGGATGATTCGGTTGTATAGCCGTTCAAGATTGAGGAGTCCGCGTCCGCCTTTACGGCGTGAGATGTATAAGCGCGATATTAACGACTTGATATGAAAGATGGGACGACCAAACTCGTTGAAGCAGGTCTTTGTATCTGCTACGGAGAACCTCTTTTACTAATGTTGTATCCTAAATGCAGCTCTCAGACACAGGTATTTGTAGGTCTCTCCAGCGCTGAGGTGTCTAAAAGCACTTCTGTCCAAAAGCTCAGGGTCCTTATCTTTACTTTATATTCGTCCACGTTTCAAATGGATCTTGGCACGCTTAGTCGATGTAAATTACATACTGATTTCTCATGTGTAGCTCTCGACGATACTCAGAGCACCTTCAAGATGATATTTTCCCAGAAACATAGATCTTTAAGTCATCCATAAAAAATATATGAGTGACTTTATGCTCACGAACGTTAGTTGCGCTACAAAGGTTCTCATGATAATCGCGAAGTGTGAGAGGAAGTGGCAATAGTGTGATGCAGATGAGAAGAGGCCTCATTTCGTCACCCGGAAAGACACCTCTCTGGAAAGTGACGCTGTTGGTTGTCACACGATGTTTTCAAGAAGTAATAGTAAATTTGGTCTTCCAAAGGGGCATTATCCTCTCTATGCATACAACAACGTGTTTGGACAAGTTATTGGCCTGTAGTTCTTTGAGTTGGACAAGTCTCTTTTCTTTGGTAAAAGTACGGTTCGTCGTTACACCAGCCAGTGCGGAATAGGGATCTCTTGTAACTCTGCGTGGAGGCAATTGGCCTCCACAGCAATAGATTCGTCGTTGTATCATCGCACTTCACCCCGATAAAGATGGCATTACAGTATTACATAATATTTTTACTGAAAAGTTAAGTTTAATAATTCCGAGTGTGACCGTTCAAAGGAACCTCAGGTCTATTGAATATTTTATAACTGTCGAGTTTTTTTTCCTTCCGAAACGCGTAGCTTCAAGATATTCTCCTTCTCAAACAACAAATAGCGATTTACTACCTTATAATATCTACAAAGGTTTAGCAGATCTCTGTACTTTCTACATCATCAACTACATCACTGGCACCCCCACTTCAATTCATCTTCGATTCTATCTCCGAACATCGATTTCTCTGCTTCAGATCATCAGCCGTTTTCGAGAGTTACTTAAGCGAACATCCCTTCTTCTATGATCGGTTCATATCCAAAGCAATCATTCGTGAACCAATCTTATAATACTATCAGTTTTCATAATTTGCTATCTAAGATTTTTTGTTTCAACTGAAACTGGTTCATCAAATTATTTACGAGATCCTTGTTTTCAAACGTCCCAAAGAGTAATCACTAACGCAAGCTAACGTATAATCTTGTCCTGCCTCGTGATTAGCATCGCAATAAAAATCTCGAATGAAATTTTGTTTAGAGGAATAGGAAAAAAGTTATAAATATTTGTGTTGGATGTGTGGTACTGCGAGCACATGCTACGTCCCTGCATTGTGGGGAGACAGATAGAATACCTCTCCCCTCTCCTATCAAATTGTCGACTAATTGCTGCTGAGCAGAGCTTGCGGTTTGATAGTGCGTGACCGATCTCTACCAAATGCACATGTGCTTGCAAGGTTGGAAGTGCAAATATATGTATCTGCTTATATTGGGTTTGTAACCAGTGGTGAACGCGACCATATCTGCTCAATAAATTTACGTTTTGCAAAGCTCTGCCTTGATTGAATATCCAACCCTCCAATTTAAAAGCAAGGTTTTCTTCCGAAAACCATATATTTGTTTACCTTAACGTATCTACGCAATACAAAATTCAATACATCAAATTGTCTATATATCATCCAAACACCAATTTCCATAGGGAGGTACATAAGGTACCTTTTGTAAAATCTCATCGAAGTCGGAAAAATAGTATGTAAGATATAACGTTTTTTATGTCAGTACGTTTGTATGTGTTGTCACGAAAAGACGACGGAGCAGACGACAAATGGTTTCAAATTGGTGCAGTTGATACAAAAAGGGTGAGAAACTGACTGTTTGTCCTGTACGCAAGTTTTTTGTGATATGTGCGATTCGAGGTGGTTCACCCAGACCAGGTCACTCAATCACAGCTGCCACCCATAAACTTGTAGAAAGAGTACGTCAATTAATTGCTCAAGATCCATAGGTGACATGCAGGATGTTGACAGATAATAATTTCAACGTGTCTGAAGATATGACTCAGGACTTCAACTACGGATAAGACCAGAATATCGTAAGCTGGGTAGCTGTAGCTAGTAGCTTCTCCACGATAATGCGCCTCCGCACAAAAATGTCGCTGTTTGTCAGTTTTTAGCTATAAAACAAGTTTCGAACGGAAATGCTTTTGTACGAATAGTTGCTTGAAATAATATCGAAGGATGCTTTCCAGGCTCCGCTCTTCTCAAAAAGATCAGAGAATTTATGCAGCAATCAATGTATCAGGTCACTTGGATTTTTTTATTAACCTAATGACTAAGAAACTCATGTTCTAATATCCCTAGAAAATCATCCTTGTAATCACACAGGTAAATTTTTACTTAAGGAAATGATACAATTTTTCGTCCATCACAAACTTAAAAAGATCATAGAACTTCTGCGGTTATCAATGTGACTGGTCCACAGGATTTTTCAAATAACTAATTACGAACGGATCGTTTATTGAAAAAATTTTATAACCCAATGACATTGATTACTGCATAAATTCTTCGATCTCTCTAAATAGGGATGCAACAACATTTTCCATCACCTCTTAGAGCACATTCAGATTGGTGTGATCATGAGGGTGGTTCTCTAGGAATATTAGAACATCAGTCTTTGAATTGGCTGGACAGTCCGTGGTAAATATCACAGTTAATTCTCGGTATTGGCTCATATAGTATCTCTAGCAATCATTTTCGATTTATTTGAACGAAAATCCTTATGGCGCCTTACACTACACACACTTGGCGGATGGGGGCTGGACGAAAGAAAGTGTAACAGAGACCAAACCGCGAGACTTTTGGTGAAATACGTGACATTCATGCGTGTACTGTATAGTACGTCCATTACTGTTCGGTTTCGTTATTTACCTCTCTCTGATAATTTAAACAGTACCCCCTCCCACTAGATCTCAATTTATGTATGTTCATTTCTCGGTGAGCGAATACCCCAATCTCGAAAAAAAACATTCGTTCCGGCGCCATTGTCTCATTTCCTTCCCAATCTTGCATCATGATCTCTGAGTTGATCACCGATGCCCCCACTTTACTCAGGTATAAGTATTTTCTTTTCTTGTAAAAGTAGCTTATATATATGAATACATAGCAGTGTATAAATTCAGATTATCAATTTTTTTTGTTACACCAGCAAGAAAGGATGAAGGTCGTCATAAAAACCATACTCTTGACTCTAGTGGTTTTCATTGATTTTTGTGGTGGGTATATCAAAATTTACGTTTTAATATCTTCGAGCTCTATAACATATATTTTTTTCGATTTGATGTTCTTGGAATTATTACCTTAAAGTGCCTATAAATCCAAATAGTTCCACTCCAATTTCATGAACATTTCACGGAAGAAAGAGTCTGTTGATCTAACTTAGTGACAACATACATTTTCTTGTAATATTCACAAAAAATCCGGCCAGATTTGCAGAATTTCTGATTGCTTAACATTCGTAACATTAACAGATATTTGTCTGCGTGCTTATTATTTCATCTCGAAGTAAGGACAATTTAATCTTTCGAATTAAGAAAAAAATATTATGATTATTATTATGATTATTATTATTATTAGATTTTATTGAATTGGAGAGAAGTAAATTGACATATGCTTAGAATTAGAACCAGTGGCGTATCTGGTAGGGGGCGCATAGTGGTTCAAAACCCCGAATTTCCGGTCAAACCCCCTAAACATGTTATAACCGTGTTGAAAGGTCCAGAAGTTATCCAGAAGTTTTTAAGATCGCTGAATTAGAAAATGATATTTTTTTCCGAAATTTGAAATGGCGGACGACTTGCGTAAAAAAATAGGGAATGAAATGAAAATCAACTTCTATTTACGTTTTTGGGGTCGCTGAATTCGAAAGTGATATTTGTTTTTCAAAATTGAAAATTCCGGACACAAAATGGCGGCTGACCTGCATAAGAAAATAGAGTTTGGATTGAAAATCAACTTTTATTTGAGTTTTCGGGGTCGCTGAGTTAGAGAATCTATTTTTCTATTCTGTAACAAATTATTACATTCAAAACATTGATTTTTATGTCAATTACAAGTTAATAAATAATTTTACAATAATTTCCGTTAATGATTATAAGTTGATTAATACTTACATTGTTATATTGATCAAAGTATTGTTAGAAAAATGAGTTTCTTCGTCTCTATATATTCAAAGAAAGTCGAAGTGATGACCGTATACAAGTAAGATACGATTTGGTTAAAACATTCGATGACAGAGATTAGTATTCTCTAAAATTTCATCGTCCAAAAAAATGTTGAAAGCTCCCTCCTAATTCCCGTATCGCCCATGCAACGAGCCCCTCGCTATGCGTCGCGCCAGGCACGTAAACGGTGCGCCGCATGCCTCAAAGAAATCGTTTCCGAAAGAAGACGGGCAAGCTAGGGCAGAAAATTTCAACGCCACTTGATTGGGGGCACCTTCCCTTGTACAACACAGTAAGAATCGAAGCGGCCTGGTGCGGCTTGGATAACTTATCCTTTATCGAATTTTGGAATTTCCAATGCACGAAATAGAAAAAGGAGCGCGAGCATTCTGACATCTCTTACAGACGCATGCATTATTATTTTCACTTCAAACTGGTACAGAAATATTCTACATACTTTAGCGATTAAAATGTATGAGGTTAGGTAATACTGGTCCACTCGCAACTGCCTTATTCGACATTCACATTTCACTTGGACGCGTGAGACTTTCGTGCTGCGTGACAAGTGTTCGGCGGAACGTTCGACTTCGAGCGTATACCTAGTCGAAACTAATAAATATGAAAATCTCCTCTTTTGGATTTCTCGACAGAAATGCACCTCATACACATACAGTTAATTTCGTTTCGATCAGAAACTGCCGATTTCCGAGGTTTTGACAGGAAATTGGGGATTTTAAACCACTTTGTGGCGGTCGCCCTGGAAGCAACGATTTATGAGCGGCAAAACCAACCATCTTTGCTGTTCCTGAGGATAGAGAAATCTTCTAAGTACGCCACTGGGTAGAAAAAAGATTCTCGGAAAACAGATTCCCATCGATTCAACGTTATATCCACAATAACGAAGTTTTATATTTACGGTAGGGTAAAGTAGGGTTATAGGTGTCGAAATTTTTATAATTGTTTATATTGGATAAGAAATGGCCTTCCTTCAATCAGATAAAAACAATCAAAACTTATTGTAAACAATGAGCACGGAATAAGCCATTCTGTCAGTTTTGAGGGCTCCGTATAAAACTTTTATAATCTCATGTACGCTTTTCTTTAATCTGAGCACGACTACAACAAAAATTTCAATCTACGATTTTGAGGTCCGTACTTGCCCGATGAAGCGACCACTTACTCGTGAAGGAAAATACTGTAGACTTTGGAAAAAATTGGCTTCCTCTTCTAATTTAGAATCTTCAGCAAACAATTGCTTGGGCAGGGAAGAGAAAGGGATAGGAAAACTGAGGGATGATATGTCCCATATGTTGGAAGCCTTTCTTTGAGTCCAACTTACTGTGGAGAGGGCTCACATTAAAGCTCTTGGCATGTGTGATTGAAATTAATTAAATAAATGGACATGAACCTTCAGACGAATCACTATCAGAACGGCAGAACGAGAGAGAGATAGAGTGGCGGGGGAGGGGGGGGGGGCAGTTGCGTTGGGGCCATGCTATAGACCTTTTGTGTAAACTTTTCTGTGCCATTTTTTTTGATG
>WSXT02140754.1:0-10485 GCA_011762715.2 Neuroterus valhalla
TCCGTTGAAAATTCAAGATGTGAAATTTCAGACGATTCTAATACTTTCTCAATCATAAATGATGAGAATGTAATAAGTGTTGCCCATAAGTAGAAACTTCTTTGGTGAGTGTGGAACATATTATTATTATTTACTTATTTTTTTATCAACATCTTCTCAAAAATTGCCACATTTCTGTTTATTCAATTTGAAGAAATTATTCACAGTCTTTATCTCATTTTGATTCTTCGTAGAATAAGTTTTTCAATGTTAACAATCTCGAAAAATTTGTAATTGGTTTGATTAAACGTACATCATTTTCAGAAAGTCTATTACAATGTGTGGACAAATGCCTAGATGTGTGTATTGATGTCAAGCTTTTTTGGAGACACGATAACGTCAAGACGGTTAGTGATAAGTTGATTAAAGTTTGATGGGCTGATTTCGACAACTAATACGTTGAAACTGACCGTAGGATTTCCGAAAAAATTTTTTTTTTTTACATTCTCATTATGAATAAGAAGGTATTGGTTTTATGGGAAAATTGACATTCGCGGATTTATTATCTCCACGTTTTGACACCCCCTGAGACAGAAGAAATGATTTTTTCAAAGGTGTCTGTCTGTCTGTAGTCTGTAGTCTGTAATCGGTATACTCGATAACTATCGAAAGAATAATCATATTGGATTGTGCTTTTGCACACTTTTTTTAAACCGGAAAAGCAAGGACGAGTCCGTTATCCAGCTATTTCGGATGAAAAATCAAGGAGGGGTAGCATTTTGAAAATTTTTTTGGACTTTTTCCCGGAATCAGAAATTGTAAGTACAATTTCTTGTAGCACTTAATAAGTGAAAAAATTTTGCAATATGATTTTTTTTGATAAAAACAAAAGTGTCGGAGTTGTAGTATTTTCAAAATTCAGAAATATAAAAGAACATGAGAATTTTCAGCTAAATAACGCAAGATTGAAAAGAAAGTCAGAGAGAAGAAAATGTTTCCTCTTGGGAGCCTTACAAGATCGTTAATACAACTTTTTGAATTGAAAAGAAAAATCTAAAACTCCAATTTTGATCGCAAAAAAAATATTGAAAAATAATTTGTGAACTCGATAACTTTCGAAAGAATGATCGTATTCGATCGGGCTTACGCACCCATTTTGAGGGACCAAAAATACAAGTCGAGAGTTCGTTCACCAGATATTTAAGATGAAAAATCAAGTAGAAAGAACATTTACACAATTTTTTCTTACTTTTTTTCCAAGACTCAAAAATTGTAAGTATGGTTTATTATAGTACGTGAAAATTGGAACAACTCATCCCAATGATTTTTTTTATAAAAATGAAATTGTCAGAGTCGTGGCATTTTCAAAATTGAAAAATATAAAAGAAAATGAAAATTTTTAGCCAAATAACGCGAGATTGAAAAGAAAATCAGAGGAAAAAAATGTTTCTTCTTGGGAGCCCTACAAGATCGTGAATACAAGTTTCCGAATTTTCGCAAAAAATCGAAAATTCCATACTTGATCGCACAAAAAATAATCAAAAATATTCTGGAATTCGAATCATAAAACTAGAAATTTTCAAACAGAAATGGAATAGTGACATTTTTGGCTTGAAAAATTAATTTTAACCAAACATAAGATTTTTGAACTAGATGAATATTCGACTAAAATGAAAAATGTTTGACTGCATAACTTGAATAGTTAATCGTAAAGAAGAATTTTTGAACAAGAATATTAACTTCCGAAGAAAAAGATAATTTTCTACAAAAAATCGATTTTTCAACAAAATATGTTAGGTTCGAACGAAATAATTGAATTTTCAATCCAGAAGGACAAACTTTCACTAAAATGTCGAATTTCGAGCTTGAAAAGATCAATTTTTCATAAAAATGAAACAGCTACATTTTCAGTTGGAGTAATTGTTTTTCAACCAAGCTGATGAATTTTCAGGTATAATGATGAATCTTTAAATGAATAGATGGATTTTAAGCAAAGTGATGATTTTTTCACCATACAGATTAATTTTAAACAAAAAAGGCGAATTTCCCATGCAGTACATAAATTATCAAAAAAATAGTTTCATTTTCAAAATAAAAAATCAATGATCAACTATGTACTTGAATTTTCACCAAAAAAAGGATGAATTGATTCATGACAAAGTAATAAAATTTCAACCAGAGGTGAATTTTGGATCAAAATAATGCAACTTTAACAAGAAAATTTGATTTTCAACAAGCAAGTTTAAATTTCAAACAAATAGATGATTTTTTTCAACTTAAACAGTATGCATTCGCAATGAACAATGTAAAGAAGCTGTTTATCATATTTCAGAAATATTTCTTCTCTTCAAAATACTACTCAAACTCTAAAGACTGCTTGAAGTAATTTCTTTATTTGAATTAAGGAAGAGAGAAAATTGTGACAAATTAAGAATTGAAGGAACGATTTTCAAAAATTCCTCTCTTCTGAATGCGAATTATAATTAGTTTAAAAAGTTCCAAGTTCCATTTTGTTTCTTGGTTGGCAACTCAATAAAGATTTATTATTATTAATATAGAAAAAATTCCATGTTCCAAGTGAAATTCCACTTCTTCACTGAAACTTCCTGTCCTAAAATGAAAACTATAATTATTTTCTGAAATTCCCCATCGTCAATTCCATTATCAAATTTGAGTCAGATAAAAAAATTTCATAGAGCAACAAATTTGCAAAACTTTTTCCTTATAAGGGAAAAGGAAATTCTTCCTCTGATATTTAAATATTTTGAGAATCAGATTCAGTTGATATTTTGAGAAAAACCTTATAAAACAATAAACTACGTTTGTATACAACATTCGGTTCAAAATTTTGAGAAAAAAATTCGCGGAAAATTTCTTTTTTTAAAATTTTGAACAAAATGTTGTATACAAACGTGGTTTATTGTTTTCTAAGGCTTTTCTCAAAAAATCAACTCGATATCTATTTCGGTGTAGACCTGAGTTGTTGTAAAAAAAATATGTCGGTAAGGTAGGAATCGGGTAAGTTTAACATGGCCTCAAAGGGACGTTACAGTCTTCAAATCAAATGATAAGATCTCTTTTTGATTCAAAAGGAAAAAGCTGTCGTTTTTCGTATTTTTTTGACAGAATTTTCAATAGTCTAAGTTGAGTCAAGTAAATTCCCGGTTTTTTCCTGGCCAATAAGATTCCCGTTCATTTCCCTGTCAAGTCGTCACCCTGGATTATTATCAAGTTTATTTTCATTCGAAAAAAACTACGTAAGAAGGGAAAAATACCAAGAATAAAAATACGGCTGACTTAACCTCACTTGGTTTACACAGATTCAAGCGATCATTATTTTATATTATTACCGCGGCCTTTTTAATTATGACTACTATATCAAAAATTCAATTGATAACCTAATTATCAGCAAATTCAACTTTCAGTTACTTTGAATGACTTGATTTTTAATTTTATTCTATTAGAATAAATCTGAACATTGAATAACCCATTAGAAACTTGCAAATATCTTGCTAATTTAAATGTTTTATTACACGAAATCACGATAACGACAGTTTATTACTATAAAAGAATGTATGACTAACTTACATCATGAAATTTTTATAAAAATAAGTAATAACTTTTGATCAAATATCTTACAGTCTAGGTATAAAATTTGAATCAAAATACAATTGAAGTGCTTCATGGCAAAACCATGAAATTCGACTGGGACAAATTTTCCAGGAGAAGGAAAAAACCTTCTCAAAAGTCCAATTCTTCAAAGAAAAAAAAATGAGAAAGTACTTTCTAGATTTGATGGAGCTCTACGAATCTCAATAAACAGAATTTTGAAAAAGATATTACTCTTGAAGATAAATAACCTCAAAAATAGACTGCGGTCAAAACCGTGTAAGTCCATCCAAATTTTTTTTTCTTTTTTTAGACCCAGGTCCCCCACCATTGCGAAAACATGATTTTCGGCTCCATGGGGTCCTCAAACGTAGAGATCCATTGAAAACTAAAGATGTGAGATTTCGGGTGATGCTAATACTTTCTCAATCATAAACAATAAGAATGGAATAAAATTGTTGATTTTCCATTATGTTATGTACATTTAAAGTTTTAATATTTCATTTTTCTGAGAAATTCGAAATTTCGTTATGATAATCTCATACGGCACTCAAAAAGTAACGTTTTTCTTCCTCTTACTTTTTTCCATATTGTGCGTTACTTTGCTTGGAATCTCCATTTTCTTTTGTATTTTTGAAATTTGAGAATGCTATTATTCTGACACTTTTCTCTACATCGAAAAAAGTTATAAACATGAATTGTTTGTATTCCCAAATGCTACAAAGAACCGTACATAGAATTATAAAATCTCGCGAAAAAAGGGTCTCGAAAATTTTCGAAATGCTCCCGTTTTTATAGTTTTCATTCAAAATCGTTGGCTAGCGAATTCACCCTTTCTTTTGAACCAATCAACAAGTGTATCATGGGTCAATTTGATCCGTCCATTTTTTCGTGAGTTATCGTGTTTACGGACGGACGGCCGACGTACAGACATTCAGACCAAGAGACAGACACCATCGCCAAAACTTAATTTTCGGATTCAGGGGGTCTCGAAACGTGAAGATCCGCTGAAAATTCGAGATATGAAATTTCAGACGATTCCAATACTTTCTCAATCATAAATGATGATAATGTAAAAAAATGGATCTTCCAATACTACAGTGTCATTTTTATATTAAATATTTACTTTATTTATATTTTGTATCTATTTGTGGAAAAAAATGTGATGAACAACAAAAAGATAATATTTTCCTATGATTATCTATACATTTTTTCGAGATAATATTGCCATGGCCCATGGCACTTACACGGTTATAGAAAACCACGAATTTTAAAAACCCACTTCCGGTTTGAATTTTGATGTATACTTTCATGACAATGTGCGGTAGAATTTCAGAGAATTATCAATTTCCAAAAAAATTACACTTACACTGTTATGCCGTGGAACCCTCCAATTATCAAAAGCAATGACCTAATATTATATAGTATTTTCCAGACACTTCTTAGCGCCACCGTGCGGCTGCTATGGAAACGACACATTAGGCTTTAGCTATAAAAAAAACTTCGGTATTATTAGGAGAAAAATATCAGGTTTTCGGTATTCAGAAACTTATACGGGATATTAAAAAATTCGGATAAAAATATTTTGTATTCTTGGTGGAAACAATTTTTTTTCAATGCAACGTCATTCGGACAGATTCCCACCTTGTGCTATATTGAGCGCGTTCCCGACCGTCATGTACGGTCCGTATAAAAAATTTTCTGACACACAAGTTATTGGGAACTTCATGTTCTACAACTTCGTCATTCAGATGTGACACTTATTTTTGATGCAAATGGCCGCAAAATCGAGTAAACTGCGCCTATATCACAATTTTGCGCAGTTTTTGCTTGATATCGGAAATAAATATGATTAATTCGGAAAAATTGTTTGCATAAAAAATATGGGGAATCCAATACTTTAGAACCATGTTCTTAACCATTTTTGTTGTAAAATAAAAATTACGTGAAATAACAAAAAAAAAACGAAAATTCAAGATGGCGGATTAAGAGTACACACCCGTGTGGAAATTTTGTCATGGCGCTAGCTGAGCCCAAACTAGGAAGAACTTGGCCCCAAATTGGGGATCTAGACAAGACCAAACCACAAATGAAACGCCTATCCTGGTCAGAGCCAAATATACTGACTGACTTGGCCCCAACTTGGTTTTATCTATTTTTCTAGTCTCAACCACATTAAAATAAATTTCTTTGAATAAAAGAATGATTGAAAAACTTAATGTAAGTGAAACTGTTTATTCAAAGGGAACATTCCAATCAGTTGAGCATTTGTAGAAAAATCTCATTCCTGCACTGGATTGTTCGTTGCCACCCTCATCCTTCGGTTGCAATCCCAAACTTTGGAATTGGTAAAAACCGTTCCAAGATGAGAAAATTCTTCGTCTTCATCTCATTAAATTTTCGACAGATTCTAATATTAAAGTACCAATTTGTTTAAAAAATACATATATAAGTTTCAACAAATATGGAATATTTGAACAATTCTCTCGTTCAATGATGAGATGAGTAAACTAGAAAATATTGCTTCTAAAAATCGAAAGTTTTTTTAACATCTTGAAATGCAAAGTAGTGCTTGAAAATATGTCTTTATTTTGGAAAATAACAAAAATAAAATTTTGAACAGGAGAAAATGGTTTGAAGTATTCCAATCTTCTTAAACACTGTAAGAAGGAATAAATTTGGAAAGTGAAAAATAAAGGCCAACTAAATATTCACGCATTAAATTGGCAGCTAATTTCAAACTTTAATAATATTTACTTTCGAACTCTATGTACAAATTCTCAACTACATCTACTTCTGAAAATTTTTCAACAAATTATTTTCATTTACAATAAATTTAGAAGCAAAAATAAGATTTGATTTCCTAATAAATATAAGTCGAAAGGAATTGAGGTTATACTTGGTTGAACTGAAAAACAGGTCGAATACATACCATTTTTACTAAATCTAAATAAATATAGCAATCTTTATTTATTTATGTCCAATCACTATGAAATAGAAGAAAATGAATAAACAGGCTTTGAACTTCGAAGCACTTCTTAAATGAAAAATGTTTCGAGAAACGGTAAGAGGAATGGTGACGTTTCTTCGAAAGCACTGCTGCAGAGTCTGGGACGTTAACTTCTTGAACTCGCTAACCCACCAGTGATGGACGAACTTGATTTCTTCTGCGGGAAATTTATTTCGCACCCCAAATCATCTACAAAAACATTTACTGTTCGAATTTGCACTTGAAGAAACTTCTTGCGAAGCAAAACAGAATCACGCTAGCATTTCTTTTCCTCGATATTCACTTGTTTCGGTTTAGCGAAGTTGCTGCATTGCCAAATAATAAATCGATATCAGAAATCGATATTAGAATTCGGCGCGCGAATTAAAATTTGCAAAAACTAAATAGAAGCAACGGTGCTAGGTAAAGTTGATGCTTACAAAATTAAATGAATCTATAACATAGATAAATTCTAAATTTCACTTTAGGAAAATGTAAAAATGCTAGAAATCTCCAACTACTTATTTAAACTTTTTAGTTTTATTGGGAATTTACTTATTCCTTTTTTGGTACTGAAATAATTACGATTTATTTACTTACTTTCATTTTTGTTCTGGAATTTCGGAATGTTGGAAATTCCTCAATGCCTCCGAACGCGACGAGTGCTTTTTACTTTCGGCATTTCGTGTAGTTTAAATCACACTAAAATGATTAGTTTAGGCCGTTGAGACGAAATCACAGAGACGCTTAGTAATATAATCCTAAAACAACCTATTCGTTATCTAATTATGTTAAACAGGTTAAAGATGGAGCCCGACTTAAAACAGTGGCACAGCCAAGTTGATGGCGCTGCAATCAAGAGCTGTGAATCAAAGTTGGTTTGGACTAGAAATGAGGTATTAACCCTAGTTGCAGCCATGAAATAATTTTCCAAGTTGGGGCCAAACTTGTAAGAAGGCAAAAATTCGACAATTTCCACACGGGCAAATTTATGAAAAAGACTTTGAAACCTTCATATTGACGCTACAAGAAAACTTTCTGCGTCGAAAAATCGGACCCTGAAATTTTTTCTATTTAAATGTCTCTATTGACTGGGCTAATAATCAGAATTCTAGTTGGTTGAACCAAAATTCCTTTTGAGTGTTTGTCATCTCTCTAGAAATCCTTTCTAAATTAGTGCCAAAGACGTTGGAGAAGTTCGTAATTACGACAGATTGGGCACAACACTTAGGATATTTCTAAGATGCACTTCTTAGCAGGCTTGTTTCTATGATAAAAAGAATGAGCGACGACAGGATTTCTCGCTTAAAGAGGGACATGCGTGACTGGATAAGACTGACCACCGTTCTTGATTTCATTGGCTCGATCCATTAGTATTTAGACGCCGTGCTTAGATATAATTCATGACACGGTATAATTATTAACTATCTGTCGACTATATTTACCGAGACGTTTTATGGGAAAGCGATCGATAAGAAACTGCATCAGTTGATTTGGATCGCAATCACGCTTACCTTGCATACCCATACATACGTATTCTGTGTATAAACACATGGAAGCCTCGAGCATCACAGGAAGATCATTTCGATCATCTCTTATTTGATTTTTTCATGAGAGAGTTCATTACCTACGCAAAAAGGTGAGATGGTAACTTCGGCTGAAAAGTCGGAAAAGTTCCTGTAAGATTGCTCAAGAAGCAATTGCATAAATCGAAATTTTTGTTCCTGCGTTCTCCAAAAAAATAATTTTTCGTGGCACTTCTGAGACAAAATGGCTAGTTCCTGTAAAAATACTCGAACAATACTTTGAAAATTCAACTTTTTATTTTTTATCCTCTCAGTTCAAACCATCGACATATTGATTTGAACCGATCACGCTGTGCAGAGCAATGAAATCGTGTGTAGAGAGAGATTAAACATTTGAGCCGTGACCGTGTCTCTTTCTAAATAAAGTTGATTAGTCGAGAGCATTTTCGATGGGTGGAGCTTAATGGAGCACAGAGCCGTGCCTCACATCGCGAATGCCCCAAAAATGTGACGTTCTTTGTTCCTGTCAAAGTTTATTATTTTTGTTAATTTAATGTCAATTATTAATAAAAATGGTAAAATCCTGTGCAGTTTGTATGCGTTATGGAGACGTGTATACGGGTTCATTTTTCAACGTAAGTAAAGTTATCAAATAGTAAAATAAAAAATGTCACAACAAAAACGCAACCTCGAAAATATTGAACTATGTGATAAAAATTATTATTCTCATAGAAACATTGTGTAGTGCCTTTTATTCTTATTTTAATGTAAGGTTAATACTGAAATTATTTGCAAAAAAAAAGGAATTCTAAAACAAAAATTTGAACTCAGACTTTTCAATCGCAAATAATGAATTTTCAACGAAAAATAGTTAGATTTTCTTAAAGAGCTCTATTAGTTTAGTTCGAATTTGAGTGGAGAAACGAAAAAGATGCAAATAATTAAAAAGAATCGGAGCCTGGCAGTTCATTTTCAATGTAGTTTTAAAAAATAAGGTTAGAAAACTAGAAATTTTTGTCAAAAGATAAGGTTAAGTTTCCCTTTCACACTTTTTAATTTTAGACTTCCCATCATTCTAATTATTTGAAAAATTTTATGACACTATTTTTCAAATATCTGACACTTTTTACAATATTTCCGGTTTCTTAAAATGAGTCCGAGACTCCGGGACCTGTGCAAGATAGTTTTTTGTGCATGTAAGTTTTCATCCCAATGTTGAACAGAAATATTTTTACTTTCACTGAAAACCTTAAATCCGTTAATATTAATTTCCCTATATAAATTTATTTCTCACCAAAGGTTTATTATCGAAGCACTTCCAATGAAATCGCAAGAAGAATTTAAGGTTACCAAGTTTTTTTTATAAGTTGAATGGAGCAGGATACTTTGCAAGAATATTATAAATCCTCAATTAGTTATAACTACATATTCAAAGTCTATTGTTTATAATAGTTTACACTTTACACACAAAATTAACCATAGGGAGTATTTAGGCACTGTGCGGGGCCTCCGATTTACTTGAGACAGTCCTGGAATGGATAAAGGGCGACTGACGGCTCAGATGTTTTTCTCTCTTTCTAAATCCCATTTCCATTCTCCCTACAGCTTTATCGGTCCATTTCTACATGTCGATGGTTCAAACTATGTTCCAAGGTGTACCTTTCGAAAAAAAAACAATAAAGAGTGTTCGGAATAAGTTTTTTCAAACAAAGTGCGATCGATTCTCATGGACACCATTATCTGTACTCTCTTAAACTGAACCCGTGAAATCTCATTGGTTTAACTAGCCAGGAGTGTGTCACTGACAACCAGTGAGATTTAACTGGTTTACTTGGTGAAATTGGGGGCTAGGATCCTTATGGTTTTCGGAATTTCTCAAACGAATAAGTACGGTTGAAAATATTTATTCAATTGATAAATCAATGAAAAATTACTGTAATATATATGAATATGTATGAAATTGACATTTTTAGTTTCTTTTTTAATATTGAATTGAAATTTATTTGAAATCGATTACATAAAAAATTTTGGTTTCAATATTCCCTTATTTTGATGAAAATTTATTTATTTCTTTCAGAAAGTCTAAATTTAAGGTCAAAACTTCAACTTATTGCTCTAAAGTTCAACTACTTTGTGCAAAATTAATTCGTCTAGTCGGAAATTTGGAATTCCAAAATGTGGGTGAAAATATGTAGAAGATTCCCGAATTTCGGGACGACTAGCAATTTTGCACGTTCGGCTAGTCGTCCCGAATTTCGAGACGACAAGCCTATTTTCGCCATTTGGCTAGTCATCCGGAAAATATTGTATTTAATATTAATTTTACTCCTTTCTGTTGGACAAAAATGAGGAAAACCACTGCTAGTCTTTGTTATACTCAGT
>WSXT02140765.1:0-10485 GCA_011762715.2 Neuroterus valhalla
TAAATTTGATATACGGCATATGCAAATGACTTTACTCACTTGTATATTAAATTTCAGTCGGTTTTTTCTAACAGTAAAAGGTTCCTTATTAAAAATTATGAACTTACACAAGAGTTTGTCTCAAAAGTTTTAAGGCGGTGTGTCACTTCAATGAAGCTCAGAAAATTTTCGCAAGTTTCGTGAGTTTTTTTTAAGGTTCCGGGTCTTTTTTTTAAGAAAGTTTATGACCCCAGGTTTGTTGAAGCAAATTTATTCTGTGCGTCTATTTATTTTAGAGTTCAAGGCAGGGAATAAGGACAAAAAGTGAACGAGTATGCGAGTCACTTAAATACTGCAGCTTTCTACCGAGGAAATGAGGAGGTGCATTCTGATGAATGAGGTGCAAAAAGTATATACGGTGCTTTAAGAATTCATTTCCTTTTGTTGTAAAAGTCATTGTTCAAGCTCAATTTAGATTTATTATATGCGCTTGCAATTTATGAACAATTTTCTTTTGTTTTTCGAGTTACCAAATAGAAGCCTAAAATAAGAATTGGGTGATGAGTAAATTGATGCATATCTAAAAATTAGTATTCAGCTGTTTCATCCGGGGGTTAAATTAATTCGTTCGAATTTTTATATCGGGTAGGTTCAACGCAAAATTCGTGGAATGCATGCTACTATTTTTTGAATACTTTTTTTAGTCTGTTGATTTTTACGATGTTTTGGCAATTTTTAATGATTTTTTATTGACAGAATTCCATAAAATATATAACAACCTGCATAATTTTCGCTAACTTGTAAATTGCAGATGGAAAAATATATCCTCTAAAGTAACACGAAGAGATCTGAATTAATGGAATTCAAGATATTGAATCGTTTTCTGAATTCTGTTGATAGGTTTTACAAAAAAGTGCAAATATCAAACTTTCCTAGAATTATAACTAAATGAATACCAATTTCTAGAGATCACATGAAAATACGTTTTCACCGAACTTTTGAATTTTGCACATTAAGAATAAATCAGAAAATGTTCTCTCTTTTAGACACGGCAGTGCAACATTGAAAATAAAAATATGAAATTAACATTTCAAATAAAACTCTTTGGATTTTCTATATATCTCAACATTTGTGAATTAACGAAAGTGCTAACGAATCATTTCAATCTTCCAGGTTTCAGTTTCAAATTGTTTGCATCATCGCGATCATAATTTTGGAATCTTATATTTTTCAATGATTTTCTGCGTGAATTTTACAAACTTTAAATTTGATTAAGAATTTTTTCCATATATCAATCGCTTCTATAGTTGGAGAGAAAATGATTTCTGATTCTATAAAGTACCACTTAAATTTCAATTCGTTAGATTTGAAATAACTAATTTTCTTATAGTTTCAAATAAACTAGTTTTATTTGTTTATAAAATACTGAAATTGTGTTTGATGACTGAAACGACTAAACTCAAAGATCATGGCTGTACACTCTGAATCCCTTGGACCGGAATCCTGGTCCAAGCAATGACAAAAATGAATCTGGTCCATTGAACCGGAATTGTTCGTCCAAGCAGGGTCTAAATTTTTCGGGATCTGAAATCTAGATTGCGTTAGTGTCGCAAACTAAAGCAAGGAGGTCGAATTTTTAGGACGCATCTTAATTTATTTAGACAAAAGTAATTTTACAATTGGTCTGCAAGACATAAACTCAACAATTATTACTGAAAATGATTATTTATCAAAAACAAAGTGCCTAAAATTGAATGTTCATCGTATAGAGTGAAGAAGCACGTTCTCTGGCAAATTGTTTTTTCTCAAAGAAACTATCATTTCACCATATCAAGAAGGATTCAACACATTTTGAGTTTAAATGTATTTTATGTAGTGTATACAGTAAACAATCTGATTCAGAATATACATAGAATATGAGTTATAGACAATCAGAACTGAAATATCAAATCTGACCTAACTTTGAGGTTATACTTTTCTAGATATTGAATATTTCATATATAAATTGATATGTAATGACTCTGCGTTCATTTTTGCGTCAATAAAAGTTTATTAAATATTAAAATTTACTGAAACTTACATGACAGTAAATGT
The DNA here is from genome assembly GCA_011762715.2 of Neuroterus valhalla. Classification (NCBI taxonomy): domain Eukaryota; kingdom Metazoa; phylum Arthropoda; class Insecta; order Hymenoptera; family Cynipidae; genus Neuroterus; species Neuroterus valhalla. The sequence continues at coordinate 2,074 of WSXT02140765.1, forward strand.
GTTTCTTCACTGTATGTGATAAAAATTCCGTCAGAAACACTTTGTTTTGTATGAATATATTTTCGAATTGTTCACTTATTGTTTCAAACTGCAAAGAAAATCGTGAATTGATTTCTCTGCCCAAATTAAAATGCATCTTTAAACTGTAACTCACGTGCACTAGTTCACATTTTGATGGCATTAAAATTATAGATGGCGGCAGGCAATTCTGCGGTTTCTAATATTCCTGGTCCAAGCTTGGACCGGGAAACGCTTTCCGGGTCCATTGGACCAGAAAGTCAGTCCATCGGACCAGGATCGCAGGTTTCGCAATTGCTTGGACCGGAATTCCGGTCCAGGGATTCAGACTATAAAACTCGCCAATTTACTGGGGTTGTTGAGGCTTTGTTTTTACTTAAGTTTCAAACAATGATAAGAATATTATATCAAATTTCTCAAGGTAATAATTTTTTTTTTAGAACGTTAGAATTCGAAATCGAACGTTTCACGAACTTTATTTCAGGAATCTCCAATCTCAAACTTCTTTAATCCAAGAGTATTTATTTCGGAAGACTCAAATTTTAGAACACTTATAATAATTTTTAATCACCTTTAAAAAATTTTTATTTCGAGTTCAAATCAAATTCTACGAAAACAGTGTCCATATCAATTCCAAATTTCTTCGTGGAACGTGGAATTAAATCTATATTTAAAAACTTATTTTTTACAACACATGCACGATTCCAGGCCTTTTCGACGCCCATCAAGCGAAGCGAAAGCTCTAGTTTCCACTCCCAAGGAAGGAAAGAGTACTTTTCACTCCCTACGGAGTGAAAAGTGACGTCAGAGTTGAACAATGAAAATTATACATCTATAAGCTCGCATGTTACGATAATCAGCCCACTCGCCGTAGAAACTGTGAGAAAATTTTGGTTGCAAATAATAGAATTTTACGGTTATTTATGGTAACTTACCATACATAACTGATAACCCTGTAAGATGACTATGAAGTAACAAAATTTTGTATAAATTTCCAGAAATTCATAGGAATTTTTCAAACGATATTTTAGGCAATTCATAGTAAGCTGCCACATTTCCCCGTAAAATGATCATAAATAACCGAAAATTTCCATAAATTTCCAGAAATTTATAGAAATTTCCAAATTGGATTCTGGGTAATTATTCTGAAGTTACCATAAGTTGCCTGTAAGATTACTATAAATTACCGAAAATTTTCATGGATTCCCGGAAATTCATGGAGACTTCGAGAATCGAATTCTCGGTAATTTATGTTAAGTCACCATGTTTTCCTGTCAAAATACCATAAATGACCAAAAATGTCCATCAATATCCGAAAATTTATGGAAATTTTTTTATTAAATTCTGTGTTATTTATCTTGAGATACCGTAAATTACCTGTAAGCTTACTATGGAATACCGAAAATTTCCATAAATTTCTGGAAATTCATAGAAATTCTTTGAAATAAATTTCGGGTAATTCATAGGAAGCTGTTACATTTTACCGTGAAATTACCATGAATGATCGAAAATTTCCATAATTTTCCGGAAATTTATAGAAATTTACAAATTGAATTTTGGGTAATTTATCTGGAGTTACCATAAATTGCCTGTAAAATACTATGAATCATCGAGAATTTTTATAAATTCCTGGAGATTTATGGAAACCTTGAAAATTGAATTCTCGGTAATCTATGTTAAGTGACCATATTTTCCTGTGGAAATACCATAAATTACCGAAAATTTCTATGAATTTCCGGACACTTTCAAAAATTTTTTGATTAAATTCTGGGTTATTTATCTGGAATCACCATATTTCTCTGTAAAATTACCATTGATGTCCGAAAATTTCCATAAATTTCTGAAAATTCATAGGAATTTTCTATCCGAATCCCGAACTCCTGAACTTTCCGGTGAGCATGCTTCCTTCTCTCCAAATCCAAAATGGGCTGAGATCATGACTGTAGTTCGAGAAATGTCTGAAGTCACCCATTTGTTATAAAAAAATATCGTATGCGCTAAGGGGGAGAGGTCCCTCTTCTCTCGATAATTTTTAATGACCACTTGTCATTTATAAAATAAAAATAAGGATTCGGGTTATTCTGGAGATTTGGGAAGCTTCCAGTTTCTATCAAGAGGTTTCTTGAAAATCAATTCTACAATCATTTCTGATATTTTAATTCTGTTCAGTACCTTCTTCCGTTTCTAAGATCAATGAGAAATTAAAAATACTTCATCGAGATTTTTTTATGAAATAGGATAGTTTCCGGTTACTTTTCAGAAAAGAAAAAAGCCTCTTCAAATCAAGAATTTTCATGGGTCGTTGAAAAGGAAAATAATTATCACATCTCGTGCAGGATGTTAAACTAAGTTTATTGAACAGAAACGTGAATGGAATATATTATGATTGATTTGACGTCAGTTATACGGGTAGTTCTCGCAATAATTTCCAGAAGAATCTTGTACCACATTCATTTTTCTGGAATAACGATGCTTAGTGTCAACATTTATTGACATTTGAAATGTCAAACATTTGAAGTGCATCTTGTAAGAAGGTTATTTCCTATTGAATTCAAAAAATCTTCAACTCTCTTCCGGATGCTTATGTGGAAATGTCAATTTATAACATCAAGAAATGAAAAGTTGATGCCACATCAACATCAAATAATATGTGATAGTTGCGAGTCGCACAGTTAAAAAATACAATAAATTATTTGCAGCTGCTGTTATTAACGAACCATATAACGGACGTCTTTGCGATAGCCACTCATTCAGATTTATATTCCAAATTAGAATTTTCAACTGATTTCAGATAAGCCATAAGTACTTGAAATTATAAAAAAAGCGCTCTTAATGAATTTTCAGGTAACAAGCTTAAGACAAAAGATTAAAAAATTCAATACTTGAAACCGCAGCAGAGATGATGTTAAATTAAAAAACTTCTGTTTTGCTAAAATATTTATTCAGAAAATGATTAGAATATGTTACAATAGTTTCCTGAATATTATTATTTCCTCTATGACATACATAATAAAGGTATAACAAAAAATCTCGTGCAAGAATCTCTTGCCATACTACTATGAACATAGTTTCTAATAAAAATGTTTTTGTTGATCGAACACCGTTTCTGATAAGGCTTTGATTAATGAAATTAATAGTTAATAACCCAAAGAATGAAATTACTCAGGTGGATCCTGGATTTCGGTTCTATGGTTCGTATACCCATTGTTACTCCAAAAAGCTTCCCTAGTATTTTACATTCTTGTGCACATACTGAGTATACCTAAATACCATTACTGGCTCTCTGAAACTAATTTCTGGATATTTCTCAGAGCAAATCTGCATCAATGCAGTGTAGTTGGGTGAAAATAGAGAGAGTACTGGAATTTAGTTGGTCGATTTACTCATATCTAGTATATATAGCTTTGCTCTCTGAAAATGTTGAATCTGGTTGGGTGGTACGTCATCGTTGTGTAGCTTGGAGGCAACTGTCCACGGAACACATGCAATATGGATTACGCTGCATTACGGTTGTTACGGCCACTGTTCTGGCTAACGTCATCGTGGTCAACCGGAAACAAGTCCATTGGCAAACGTCGTGAGAACCTTACACCCTCAACAATTTCGAATGGAAATCCAAAATAATCAGTTACGATATTCTACTATGGATTTTTTTCACCCTCAATAAACTTTAACCTTTAATCTGCGATCCTTTTATGCATGACATTTGACCCTTAACCTATGAATTTTGACCTGACATGTATGAACTTCACATTTGACAAGGGCATTTTCTGAGGAAATTTTAACAAAGTAACACAGAACAAATTTTTATCTTGGTTAGTGGATTTGGAAAACAAAAATGAATTAGTATATTATGGACCTAGGGGCATACGATATTTTTTATAACAAATGGATGATTTCAGACATCTATCGAAATACAGTCACGATTTCAGCCAATATTGGTGTTCGAAAAAAGGTAGCATGATCGCAAAGAAGTTCGGAAGTTCAAAATTCGCTTTAAAAACTTCTATAAATTTTCGGATATTTTCGGTCATTTTTAGTAATTTTACAGGCAAATATGATGGCTCACCATAAATCACCCATCATTCAATTTTGGAAATTTTCATGACTTTCTGGAAATTTATGAACATTTCCGTAATTTATAGTATTCTCACAGGAAATTTATGGTAATTCAAGATAGATTACTCCCAATTGAAGTTGAAAATATCTAGAAATTTCCGTAAATTTATGGAAATTTTTATTCATTTATGGCTGTTTATGGTAATTCCACAGGAAAATATGATGACTTACCTTGAATCACTCCAAATTGAATGTGGAAAATTTTTATGAATTTCCGGGAGTTGATGGAAATTTCCGGTAATTTGTAGTAATTTTACAGGTACTTTATGGTAACCTAATATAGATTACCCCAAATTCAATTTAGAAACTCCTATAAATTTCTGGAAATTTCTGGAAATTTTCGGTCATTTATGGTAATTTCACAAGGAAATATGGTAGCTTACCATAAATCACCCAAAATTCAATTTTAAAAATTTCCGGAAATTCATGAACATTTTCGGAATTTGTAGTATTCTCACAGAAATTTTCCAGGCAAAATAAGCGGGTACAGAAAAAAATAATGTAATGAAAATTGGGCAACCAAAGAAGATCTACAAATTTGATACAAATTACTTTTTTTTAAGGGGGGATTGGGGTCAAGAAATTGATTTTTTTGTTGTTGCATTTTCTTATAGGGAAATATTTGAAGAATATTGCTTTCAAATTTCAATTAATCGGAGCAAAACTCTCAAAGTTATACACCTTTCTGAAACACGAGGACAGCGTTCGCATCACCAGGGCTGATAAAGAAGCAAAACGAGGAAGCAAACATGCTACGATTCAAAGTAGATTCAAAAGAAAAGAAGCTGAAGACAACAAAATTGATACGAGAGATGTCCTTGGTGGAGCTGGAACCGATGATTCAGTGCAATTAAAAAAAATTATTACATTTTTCGCTTTTTTACAGTTCACACCTTTAAACGCGTTTTTCTCAAAATCATAGTTTTGAAGTAGGTGTTCAATCTTCTGAAAAAACTACTCAACCGATCGTTCTCAAATTTGGTACACACTTTCTAGATAAATATTTCCAGGGTCCAACGGTCTCTATTTTTTATTATTCTGACAAAAAGGGTGTTTTCCACTCACAAAATGGCGAAATTTTCCGTTAAAAATCACCTTTTTCGCTTCAAACGACCATAAAAGATTTAGAAATTAAAAAATCCATGATTGGACAACGTTGAACCCAAGAAAAACATATACTTCAATGAAAAAATTTTACTCATTTGGATCATACATTTCTACGTTGAGATATGATGAACACCGCAAGTAAGAGTCGTCATCGTAAATCTGCTGCCACCGGCTTATTTCTTCATATTTTTTTGCCAAATTGAAGCAAATATTCTAGAAATGTTACTTTATAATGTGCCTAACACTAGAATAAATTTACTTCTGTGATATTCACAAAAAAAAAATCATGAAAAAACATTTTTTTAGACCCTACTCCTCCCTTAAGGTCAGTACTTACTGTTTTATTAATAAAAAACAATATTAAAGATGAAAAAATTGAATTTTTGGATAAATGACACAAGCTAAAGAAAAAACAAACATACAAAAGTTTTTTACCAGAAAAAGATCTACGAATGTGTTATTTATCGTTTTTTAACAGGATACGTAGTTTTCATTCCAATCAGAAAAAATAATTTTAAAAAGCAAATAATTAAATTTTCAAAAAAGAAGGCGAAAAATGAGACAAAAGATCGATCGACAAGAGTTGTTCGCTCAAAAAAGATCTACAAATTTGTCCTTTTTGTTGTCATTGGGTGAAAAATGAGAAACATAAGGGGATTTGCTTTGTTAAAGTATCATTTTCTTGCTATTATTGATTGGAACATAAGAAGCATGGGGCAATGGACTACGTCAAAGTGTCGGTATTGAACATAATAACATAATAAACATAATAATAAACATGAAACAGGAATTATGAGAAAAGTTGCTGTATTCTACCTTTTTTTCCTTTGTGTTATCATTATTTAAAAGATATTGTAATTTTTAATTTTCAATTCTTAATTTGACCCAACTGCCCTTTTTGTTAACACTGCGCCTTAGGGTAAGCTCTGCATCTGACCGATGACCTCTGATTCCTAGCCTCTGAGCTTTCAACTTTGACTCCATTACTCTTTTAACCATATGGAATTCGATTCCTCCCATTTGGTATTTGCCTCTTCATGTGCGACCTTTACATTTGACCCTTGACCACTAACTGGCGATCCCTACCCTTTCATATTTGATCCCTGACTTAACCTTTTTGATGAAGCTCGCTGATCTCTTCCCGGGCGGATTTTAAAGTATCACTATCAAAAAACAGTTATTCTTCTGCCTAATAAACTTCTTCTCGTCGGGTGAGCGCAATATCATGCCTATTCAGTAGCTGAGGCAAGAAGGTGCCGCTTCAGCAAAATAGTCAAGAAGGTGCCAGTTCAGAAAAAGAGGCAAGAACGCGCCAATTCAGAGATGAATTTTTTTCACTCAAATTTCAGTTGGTTACACTGGCAGTGCTTATAGGAACGACAAATAATTTGAGAATAAAATAGAATTAAGAAATATGAGACAAACGGACCATTATTGGCTTTCTTGAAAGTCAATTTTGTGCGACATAATAGGGACAGATAAAATAATTTTTCAAATGATTTTCTTCATATACCACCAGTGTTACCAACTTAAAATCGAGTTAAAAAAATTTATTCCTGAATAGGCACACTCTTGCCTCTTTTTTTGAACTTGCGCCTTCTTGGCTATTTTCCTGAAGTGGCACCTTCTTGCTCCAGCTACTGAATAGGCATGATATTGCGCTCACCCGACGTTCTGCTCTCGTTTGGTTTTCAGGCTACAAGGACTCTTCCTTGCTTCCTTCCTCGCGTCAAGGACTAAAGATTTAGCAAGAAATATTGAAAATCCGCTTGAGGCAGTCGGGTCAAACAATGGAGTGGACAATAAAAGTCGCATGAGACCACAGTTTGCCACTTCTTCTCGAGTGGAATGCAGACTCTTCTCAACTCTTCCAAGGATCCTCTCCATCGGATCCTATCTTCTTCCATCTTTTTTTTCAGTCGAGCTCTCTTCAACAACGGAGCTTCCCTTCCTTATCGATTCCAGGATGCTCAGTTCGTCTGGGGTCCTTTTATTTCCTTCTTTTGATTCCCGTTGTGGAACGACTCGCTAGAGTGGTAAATCTTGTCCGCCAACTAGGCGGCTAGTGACTAAAGTTGATAGCGGTTTGTGGTGGTTGGGTAAAGTTTCAAACTTCCTTGGTACATCTCGATCGAATTCTGCGCCGCGAGAATCTGACTCGGCGCCCTCCCGGATATTCATGCGAGCATGTGGAAGAAGCGTGTGGTAGGACTCATGTAACTTCGGTAACATGGCTGAATAAGGGCCACGACCAGGGATACATAATGCAAACAGTTTGGGCCAAGCCCTGGTCACAAGTTTAACTTAGTTTGCTGTGATGGTAGAGGTAATTGCATTTACTCTGACGTCTGCGTCCCTGGCTTTCACGCGATTCGCCACCTGCAGAACGTACATGAAGATACACCCAAAATTCGCTGCTTAATGACCAAAGCAACTTTTTGAAGGGGTAAACGCAACCTCTACAAAATTGCAACTAAATTACCCAGTGGGAGCTTCCATTTATATAATACGGAAAGCCAATTATTGAGTAGCCTTCCCATTTGGGTTTACAGTGCAGACACTGCCTAATAGGTGAATTATTTTCCGCATGTACAGAGCATAAACATTAGACTTGACACACATTACACAAGCGAAGAACTAACTATAATAATCTACTATTACATTCATACATTGATTCATTTACTTTATCAACACTGAAGATCCTACATATGTTTCTGATCGATTTTTGCATGTTTATCGACTCTTGATAATTTTTCTATTGTGTACACGGAGAAAAATAGATATTGAAAAGTAGATATTGAAAAGTAGATATTGAAAACTAAGATATTAAACCATAATATATGTATATAACGGCATAATATCTAATATCTCCTGTTTAATATACAAGATATTATAAGGCAATATCTGCTTATACTGAATGTATAAAATCTGAGATATTAAATTTAAATATCCAAGATTTTGCCCGTGTGCTTCTGTTTTCTGTGCCACAATCAGCCATAATCAAATCATTGATTTAGGAAAGATTTTGAGAAAGTGGAATTGCGAAGAAGCAATGAGAAATTCGTTGAAGGTAATTTTTATTCTCATTTATTATTATTTTTACATTCTCATCATTTATGATTGAGAAAGTATTAGAATCGTCTGAAATTTCACATCTTGAATTTTCAA
>WSXT02140776.1:0-10485 GCA_011762715.2 Neuroterus valhalla
TTGCTATTGTCCGATCAATATCAGTTATTTTTTTAGGTTTTTTGACATAATTTGATGCTATTGATAGTATTTTGTGTGAGTTCTATGTAAGAAGGAACTGAAGATCGGAATTGTCTGTTTTTCGCAAGGAAGGGAAGTGGACGCAACAAAAGATGAGCCACTTCAAATAGTTCACCCCGAAGAAATGAAAGGGGCATGTATTTAAGTTAAGAAAGGAAATGCACTACTGACAGAAAGTTTGGGTAATTTACTTTTGACCCTCCGAGAATTCATACTTCACTTCAAAAACGAATATTTGTACAGAAACTGAATCTGCGTATTTGCAGATAAGATCATTCGAAATATTTGAGAATTTTTCATCGTATCAGCCAACGCAAGAAATATTATTTGGAAGAGCGAAAGGTCGAAGCATCGATAACTGTGATGAAGTCATTGTTAATTCTCTTTTACTGAAGCTCCTCCAGCTCAAACGAACACAAACTCATCACATATCGATTTTGTCAAAAATGAGAAATTTTCTGCATCATGTTTAACTCTATTATATGAAATGTATATTGTATTTATTCTTGTACTTCGGTCTAGGAGTGCTCATCAAGGTGTCAAAAATAAAGTGCAAGTTTTATTTTTCAAGAACTACATAAATGTCTGTTCCTTATTTTGATATTAAACCAGACATATTTTCCTTGTTTTGTCTCTATAATTAAAAACAGCCGGCATCACATTTTATTGCAACATGTATCCTTTTTCCACACATTCAATTAATTTTCATCCTAATCGCTTATGATTTAAATAAAAAATAGACATCCTAGCGGTAAATGTTTATTAGCGAATTTGTAGATATGATTTATGTGGGAAATTTGATTATTTAAAATTTTTTCTAACTCGTGTCGGTTTCCGAAAAATTTAATCTCTAATGTTTTTTTGAAAATGTAAGTACTGTAAATTCTCACAAAATTCTTGCGCTTCCGGTAATTAGAGGTATATTCTACAACAGATTATCCAATTTTATGGTACCTAGAATTTTCGAAATTCATATTTTTGTATTGTTCACAAACAAATCGAGAGACAGAGTTGTATTGAACAATCATCTAGCATCACTTATATTTTTCAATCTCAAGTAAGTGATTGCTCTTGATCTATTCTTCGCAGTGAGTTTTTTTAAGGAAGGTTCAATCAAGCTGAAAGTGAATAGTAAAACTTCAAGTTTTTCAATTTGAATTATCGAATTACATATTTTTCTATATCCATATCACTTTTATATAAGAAACATACAATTAGGAATATTTTTTCAATGACATTTGATTTTCCATGTTTCCTCAAATAAAAAGAGTATAATTGAAAAACTATATAATAAACAATTTCCAAAAAGTCAGGATTTGGCCAAATCTCGAGCCAAATCTATAAGCACACAATTATCATAGAGAATCCATAATGCCAATAATTTTCAGTACCATAAAAGCATATAACTCTCCAATTATAACGCCCAAGAAAAAGTGTCCAGGTCAAAGAACTAGTATTGTCAGGAATAGTCAGACTCGTCAAGAATGGTCAAAATGTCCAGAAATCATCAGAACTTCTGACTATTTGTGACCAATCCTGATTTTTTTTTTAATTGGTCCATCAGATTCTCATATTTTCTGTTACCACTTCCATTGCTATCGGATTTTTACTTCTGCATGATTCGATTATTGGTCAGATTGTTTGTTTGGGAGCAATTCGCCTCAGATTTTTCATCAATCTTATATTCCCCTTCGCAAGGATACAAATACTAGACGTACAGTCTGGAAATGTATGTAGAATTAGGAGAATCTCAAATTGTTCGTATGCTAGGTTGTACCTAATAAGTTAGAATTGCTTCATGTGTCGCAGTAGGTTAAGTATTTATGTAAAATATGGAGCGTCTTTGCTGTAGCCCTCCTTTCGTTGATCTTTCAAATTCAATATATGAAAAGCCCCTTCCTATAGAAAAAATGTCGGCTACAATAAGAGAATTCCATAACGATTTCCAAAGAAGTTCCATCAGAGAAAAATTTTATATTCTACCGTCATGTAACTAAATTCAATGAATAGAAATTGATACTAAGCATATATGAAAACTCCTCTTTTAAAAATGTTTACTCCAGTGCTTACGATCTGTCAGTGAACTCAATTTTTTGTCATTTTAATGGAAATAAACATCTATACAATTTGAGAGATTTGTGACCCTACCTGTGGCACATTTCCCCCACTTACCAATAAACTGGAGGAGAACTTCTGAAGCGAAAAAAAGAGTAAGACTTATATTTTTGAGCTATTTCATTTTATCCGTAAAAGGGCATAAGATTTTGATTTTTTTCCAATTTGCTATATTCTGATCTTCTAATAGCTTTTAGAGTTCTACTTTGAAATTATTATATCATTGGTGAGAAGTTTGGTTAAGAGCCTATTTTTCCCAGATTTTTGTATTTCTTCAATCTACATTCGCAAAGTGTATGTACAATTAGAAGAATGTATATTGTTTCTTATGATGGATTGAACGATATCAAGTATATTCTATACATGTCCCGCACAAGGATATGAATATTTAAATAAGATATGAAGCAAATCTCGTGGGAGGTCGAATTAGGTTTATCTTAGAAATTCATGATGTGATAGGATTTTTCGCTAATCCTGCTACAATATCAGAAATTTTATGACTATTTGAATGTTCTAAATGAGGAAAATTTCATGTTTTGCATTACAGAACTAAATTCAATAATTTTTTTTCGAATTGGAAGTTATCATTCAGAATATTTTGAAAACATGTATCAGTCAGGAATCACTAACTCCGACGAGCCACGGTTTTTTACTGATTACTACTTAATAATCGCCTAACGGCAGTGACTTTATTCCAATGATATTAAATAACGAAGACATTACTACGAAAACTCTAATAGTTTCCACATTTCCTAATTCTATAACTTGTTTCGATGAATATATACAGCCCAAAATGAGTTGGAATATTTCGTCTAACAATCTTGTCATTTTTTACAAGCGAATTAGTGGTCAGCGATCAGAGGATGCTATTCAATGGTGCATCAAATACCATGTATCATAAGAGTGATCTAGTATGCAAAAATTGCAAACACAGGTTCGAAATAATCCTCATGAAAAGTAGTGTATAATGCACTTTTGTAGAGCACGCTCCAAGTAGTGAATTCCTGCTGTTTGAGAGTTGAAAAGTTTTTTTCGAAGGACTTTGTTTTTGGCACAATGGGACCTGTGCCTGGGAGAACTGAGAAGCTGGAGAGTCTCTGACGAAGAGTCTTTTTCGGACCACCAATTCGTCTTGATCCAGATGACCCTGAGGAAGTCGGCAATCGCAAAGATTGAAAATCATAGAATTTCGCTTTGCGACTCACAAAATATGGAACGTTGAGGCAGGCTTGTGAAATTCCTTCAATCATGTGGTACCATAAAAGATCGAAAGCACGCTACAGAGTTTCTGCAGAGAGCTCTGATCACATCATATGAGAGCATTGACCCCATCGGCCTAACAAGTTTATGAAAAGTGGCAGAGGTACTTTCAACTTTCAAAAATTTTTAAAACATTATCAACTTTTTTTGGGATTTCATAGAAATTGCTGTAACGTACGTGAACCTGTTAAATTTTGTCTGGGGTCAGGGGCTTTCCGGTCCCCTGGGGCCTAGGGCATTCTTCCTACCGTGCCCTCTGGCGAATCCGGCGCTGATGGTAACTCTTTAAATTCAGATTGCTTCTATTCGAAATGATCAATAACAGATATTTCCTGCTGAATAATTCAAAATTGAATTGTATAAAAAAAATGTCTTGAATCGTAAACATTTTCAAAATTGTATGAAACCCATGGACATTGCCAAAATCGCAAAAATCGGGATTATCTTGATGAAAAAAGGTTTTGTTGACTCGAATCGAAGGAGATTATCATGAAATAAATCTGTTTAATCCTAATCTGCAATTTATTAGGCCCATATTCCCTCAAACATTCAAAGAATGGCATAAGACCGATAAAATAGCAAAAAACGTGGGTGGAGTTCCGGAGAGCGCTTACCTTCGATTAATTTGAAACTCTGCATTTCCATGTATCTTGACACGCTGATCATGAAAATTATAGTAGAAATAACCGCAATTTTGATTTTCATGGTGAAAACCATAAGAAACCCTTCAAAATCATGTTTCTTTACGTTCACCTCAGCGAATGAAGATAATTTATAAAAAAGCTTCAGATAAACGTTAAAGATCCTTTAAAAATACATAAATTTCAATATGTTTTTACCAAGGGACTGACGGTTTTCGAGAAGATGTTCGTATGGAGTTTTTTTGCTACTTTATCGGTTTTATGACAATTTTTTGAATGTTTGAGTAAATATGGGCCAAATACATTGCAGATTTGTATCGATCAGATTAAATTACATGAAAATTTTCTTCAATCCGAGTCCACAAAACTTTTTTTATCAAGATCATCCCAATTTTTCGCGATTTCGGCAATTTTCGTGGATTTTCTACAATTTTCTTAGATTCAAATTGTTCATGATCTAAGCGCACTTAAAATTAGTATTCAACGGTTCAAAATACGTAGAAAATATGCTTGCCCTAGATCAACAAATTATTTTTATTACTAAAAATCCTATTCTCGCTATTTCTCACGGTTTTTCGCAAATTATTCGGAATTGGAGGATGTACGGCCTAAACTGACTTGAAATTCGGATCCAGCGGGTCGGAAAACATGCCCTTAGATAGGTCGCGTCTGGTGTACAGAGAACTTGTTTTTTTTGTGTACCGGTGTAGTTGATCATACAAAAATCTGGAGTCAAAATAAATTGAGCCGCAAGAATGGTGATCCTTTGCATATTCCAAAATACTCACATGTGATCAGCGTATACTTTCCAAATCCGTTTAGGACTTTTTGTCATATATTAGACGCATCTATAGTGACGCAGCCTCCAGTTCAAATTTTATATTTTAATACTCTTTTGCATTACCTTGAAGTAGAAATAATATTCTAGGTCGTTCGAATATAATTATTGTCTAAAATGGTCATCTCTATGAAAATTACCTATAAAAATCTCGATTTTGATCCCCAGCCAATCAGATTATCTAAAACCATTTATCTCCAATTACTGAAACCCGTTTACTTCATAATCGAGTTGAGGGATAACAGGCGGATAGTGAGAAGCGATAAATGAAATGATGGAAAAAGAGTAAATGCGATAGACCGTCGGGAGGGGGTATGGGGGTGGCTATACAAATGGAGATAAGAGAAAGCGGGATGAGGACCGATTCAAAGAGTTGTATGTATTCTCGTGGGTCATTAATTTTTACACAAGCTAGCGAAGTAGGGGTGGCGCAGGGGGTAAGGGGTGTTTGGAGTGGATTGAAGCGGAAGGTTGAAGAGAGGCTTTGAAGCAAAGCAGCGCATGAACGGCAGCCCCTTCTGCTCCTCTGTAGTCGGAACGCAAAATCAAGGAGTCAGAAATGCTGCATTATGCATATAGATACAAATAAATGAAGGGGAATTCGAGTCATATTTTTTTATACAAAGGAAGGAAGACCTTCCCTCAGTTTCAAGAAATGATAAACGCCAAATTTCCTTCATGATTTGGAAAACTGAGATGACATGTAGACCAATATTGCCAGAAGACAAGCTCGCAGATCCTGAGTTATCAATAACACACATAGTAATCGGTTATTCCCTTAACAAACGACAATGTTATATCATTCATCATCAGTCATTTTATAAGATTAGTAGTACTAGGAAAGAAAAGTAGCTGAACCATGTCTGTTATAGCTTGTTCTATGTTGATATAACCCCAGACCCCCACGACCCGATTTCAAATACCCCCGAGCCCTGTAACCCTTGAGTATATAATCCTAGCCCCGCATAACCCGATTCCTTGAACCCTCGAGCATAGAAACCTGCTATGCAATAACCCCAGATCCCAACAACCCAATGGCATTAACCCTCGAGACCAGTAACCTGCGAGTCTAGAACACTAGACCTTCTCAACACGATTTCCTTAACTCTTGAGCCCAGTTGCCTTAGAAATTATAGCGCTCGATCACCATAACCCGATTCTTCCAACCCCCGAGCCATGTAACCTGCGAGTCTATAGCCCTCGACGGCCATAACCCAATTCTCCTCTAATATTTTATGTAAATGATAATGCAACCTCTCAAACAACTTTTCGAGTGATAAATTAGGCTACATCTTTTGATAAACAACGGCCTTTCGACAACCGCTGTTTCATAGGCACAATGTTCCGCCAGTGTTTGGGATATTTGTCCACCATTCGCATCTTGGCTCATTATTTGGGTATATAGACTCCTAGGTTACCAGAAAGAGAATCGTGTGAAGAGAATCGTGTGAAGAGAATCGTGTGAAGAGAATCGTGTGAAGAGAATTGGGTTGTGGGAGTCTGTGGTTATTACAAAGCAGGTAATAACTCATTGAGGAAAATGGGTTGAAGGGGTCTAGGGTTATTGAACAGCAGGTTTCTGAGCTCAAGAGTAACGGAAATCGTGTTGTGAGAGTCAGGGTTATTGCATAGCAAGTAACTGGGCACGAGGGTTAAGAAAATCGGGTTGTGATGGTCTGGAGTTATTGCATAGCAGCTTACTGGGTTCAAGGGTTAAGAAAACAGGGGTCTGGGGGTCTAGGGTTATTGCATAGCAGGTCACTGGGTTCGAGGGTTAAGAAAACTTGGCTGTGGGGGCCTAGGGGATTGCATAGCAGGTTTCTAGGTTCGACGGTTAAGGGAATCAGGTTGTGGAGGTCTATGGTTATTTCATAGCATGTTACTATGCTCGAGGGTTAGGGAAATCGGGTTGTGGGGGTCTGGTGTTATTGCATAGCAGGTTACTGGACTCGAGGGTTAAGGAAGTTGGGCTGTGTGGGTCTTGGGTTATTGCATAGCAGGTTACTGAGCTCAAGGGTTATATAAACTGGGTTGTAGGGGTGTGGGGTTATTGAATTGCAAGTTGCTGGGCTAGAGGGTTAAGAAAGTTGGGTTTTGGCGTCTTGGGTGGTTGTATAGCAGTTTACCGGGCTGAAGGGTTAAGGAAATCGGGTTGTGCGGGGCCGGGGTTATAGACTCAAAGTTACAGGGCTCGGGGAGGGGTGGGGAAGCGTCTAGGGATACATCAACATACAACAAGCTGTAATAGATATGGGTCTGCTACTTTTATTTCCTTGGCGAATATTTCTATAGCAAAAATGATATTCGTGAAAATTTTCATATTTGAATTCGTCACATCTTGGCCGGAAAAAATCGTAGCGAAAAGTCAGGGTTTGCATTTTAAAGTTGAAGAGTAGTTTTTTACGATGCCATCGTCAGTTTTTGGAGGGAAAATTTTCTTCGCGATGTTACAAGGTATCGAGTACATCAAAATAACGTGTTTTTGACCCTTGTAGATCAGAATACCTCCAAAACTGAGAGTGCTGGAATTTTTTTGAGGTCAGATTTGGATTCAACGCAGCTACACTAGGTGTAATTCTGGTTCTGAGAATTTTTACCCTGTGTTATTGTAAAGGTATTGATATAGAACTGGACAATCTCTAAAGCGATTCTTTCGATATAATCTTATGTGCAATTACTTAAAAGATCAATAACAATTCTGCGCAGAAAAATTTGACGCAGCCAAAAATCTGTGAACTGCACTAAATTCTCAGACATTGATCAAGAATACTTAAGAATCATAAATATCTATACAAATGTTTTAAAGAAATTACAAGATTTTGGATCCGTCGAAATTGGTAGAAATCATTGGAGAATATTCTTGACTCCTCAAATTCCTTTGGAATTGCGAAAATAGGAAGGAAAAGGACTAAATCGTGTGAGAGTACTTCAATATTTCAAGAGAACGTAATGAGAAAATTATGCAAATCATTCTAGGAGAAACAAAGGACTTCTGATACGACATCAATTACAGTCGAAGAAGTACTCCTAGAATACAGCAACAAGAATCTGCAGCAACTCTGTGACGCGTTAATAGTCATTCAAGAAAAGGCCCTCAGATTACCAAGGCATATATTTATGCTAATGTAATGCAATTTTTATGGGAAAATGACTCCTTGCGGCACGGTGGTAACTCACTAAACTCAACAGGATGCCAGGGGAAGTGCAGGTTGAGGTGGACCAGGGCAAGGCTTCCCCTATCTACCTCTTCTACCCTTTCTCCTATTCCTTTCGCTGGGCGATCGTCTTTTCACCGACAGCTGCCTATGAGACTTTCCCCCACTCTAGCGCTCGTCGGCGGCGAATCCTGATTTCCGCGCTGCTGCTGCCGGCGGGAACCGACATTTGTCGCCAATGCTGTAACGTCAGTTGGCAAGATAGACGCTCGCTGAGGGCCGAACAATAACATGAATAGCATATACCTTCAATTATTAATTAAAAACAAGAATCAGTCGAGGTAAGCAGAAAAAGGATTATTTTCATATATTTATGCGCTATTAGGGACTGTTCAAGACTTGAAAAGGAAGTCGAGCGTGAATAAAGCGTAGGTTGAATTTCCCGTATTTCGATAGTTAAGCTTAAAAGCAGCTGGGAAAAGGAAGCTGTTCCTGCCATTTACACCGAAACAACAAAATTCTATTTTTGAAGGTTTGACTTCTCTTTTCCAGAATTATCCTCTGTTTTTGAGAAGAGATCTTTGCTGAAATTTTTTTTTCGCAAATTCATTTTGATTTTTTCATTTCTGAGTGGAAAATCATTCTCTTTTTGAATCAGCTATTACTGAATAAAAGAAAATCTTTATCGGTGATAAATATTTTGTTCGTTTGGCAATTGAATTATTCTGTTCAAGTTCAGAAAAGTTGATGAAAAATAATTATATCCAGCTCAAAATGTACGTGTTATGTTTGAAACTCGTTATTTTAGATCTAGAATGACACGGTTTCTGAAAAATTCAATCTCGAAAAAAATTTAATTTTTTCATGAAAATTGGTACCTATTTATTGACAATTAGACTTGCTTAGAGAGAATCTGCCTGTTGTCCTTAAATTTCAGCAATCTTGTTGATTTTGCCCAACTTGCCTGGAAATTTAACTCTTTCTTTCGGAATTAGTTGTTTGGTGAAGGAAAACTTTGGGGGTGAGATATTACCTATTAAATATGTATGGCTGAAAACAAATATTCGATTCAAGAATCCATCTATTTTGTCACAAGTTCATTTTTTTTGGTTGAAAATTTACCTTTTTGGTTGAAAATTCATTCTTTCGGTTCATCATTAATCTGGATATCTATTCATTGCCTTCGCTAAATGAATTAGTTTAAAGTTCATGTTTCTCAAGTTTGAATCAAATCTTTCATTTTTCATGAAAGAATCCAGGAAGGGTAATAATTTATTAGATATCATTAAAAATTAAATTGGAAAACATGTTTGTATGGAAATGGATTTTCCCTCGTTAGAAAATTTGCTAGCTCTGGAAAGGGCCGTTTTTCCAGTGGGTTTGGTGATATGAAGGAACGGATCCAACGAACTCCATGCTTGATGGATGTTTCGATCTGTATGTCAAGGAACACCTTAACCACTTTGAAAATGGATGGATGTATGTGGTTCCAAGGAAGACTCAAATTTTGACAAAAAATATGAATGTAGATCGAAGAGTTCATCTTCTTTTGAATAGTTGAATTTATAAATTTTATAATCTATTGAGCTGAATTTCATAATTTTAATCCACTAATTACGGAAGAATAACGAACTGAAAACCTCGTAATTTGACACACTCAAGATTTATTTACTAAAAACTTCTATACCTAGAACTGTTATTCAAAGAGGAAAAGATTGTTACTCTTGTAATCCAATTTTCTAAGCAATAATGAAATTCTAGTTTGATTGTATTTGCTATTCGCCTTCATCCAAAATGACAAACATTCCTGTCGCAGCGCACACGACATTTTCCAAGATCAGTTGTTTATTTAAAAGTCAATTTTACGAGGGAATGACTTGGTGAGATTCAACTCAGAGGAAATCCAGAAAGGTCATCCTCAATATAAAAATTCTTCTAAATCGCGTACTTTGGAATGACCCACGGTCGTGAATGGGAAATTCCAAGAACAAAAAAACACGAAAACAAGAAAATATACCTAATTTGATCATTTTGAATAAGAGCGCGCTTTCGAATATATGCGCAGTAAAAAGAAGCATTTCGGCGACGGAAATACCGTTCATTCTTGCCAGCAGCTGCTGCGCGGGAGGGGGATGCGCCGCCGACAAGCGCCGGAGTAGGGGAAGGTCTCACAGGTCCCTGTCGTCGAAAAGACGACTGCTCCTTTCGCTGCTCTCGTTCTCTCTCTTTCTCTTCCTCGGTCACCCTTTCTCTGTTTCTCAGTTATTTTCTCGCTTGCTCTCTTTCTGCTAATCCTTTGCTCCCCTAACTCATATTGAAACTCTTGCAGTATACACGCAAAAGTCAGCGCACCGCTATAGTCGATGCTAGAGAGCAGAGTCTATAGAGTCTCCCGTGCGTCTCTCGTGCGTGCGTC